>NDXB01014389.1:150638-170365 GCA_002631895.1 Agapornis roseicollis
TTTTTTTTTTTTTTTTTTACCCTTTTCATAAACCACAATTCCAAAAAGTCCCAGTGAAAGTCCCAGTGACAGGCTGACTTCCATATTTTCTCAGTGATTACTTGCCTATTTGAAAGACTCAGAATTTAGCTTTCCTATCTGCTGTTGGATTTTAGACACTTAAATGAACTTCATTACGGAAGCATACATGCTTTGTGTGAAAGTCCATCAGCTGCTGCCTGAAACACCTTGGTACGGTTGACAAAAGTTGTAGTGATAAGCCTGCAGCTTTGTGTACAGTTAAATACGATTGCCATATTTTACCGGTGTATGTACACTTGCCTTACGGAAAGTGCTGTGGTGGAAAAATGTCTCTCTGGAGATGGCTAAAAACACCAGAACACTTCTTCCGTGATGTTCAAGTAGGAAAACTGTTCTTACAGGCTCTCCATATGAAGCAGTCTTGCTAACAAGAGGAGCTGTCTCATCTCTTCGCCAGTCCTGCTTCTTTACCTCAACTCAAGCTTTAAGCTCTTCTTTCAGGAGTGAAGGGTGACAGTTAAATTAACATGGCACTTTCTCCCACAGGAATTAAGTGACTGGCTTAACCTATCCCAGTAGCCAGCACCTGGAAACATATTTGTCATGGTAACAAATTGGTCCCCATGTTTAACTGTAAAGAAGCAGTAAACTGATGGGCCTGAATAAAGATGCATCTTGGAAAAGGGATGTTTTCGCATCAGTGAGGTGGGAGGGTGGCAGCTGCATCTTGCATTTGCTGATGTCACAGCTAAAGAGCTAATCAAGTATTCAGTTGGCTGATAAAATTATGACCAAGAGAAATGTTGCCCTTGCTTATTAATAGAGCTTATTTAAATAAAATCACTGTGTCAGTGAAGTGAATGCTTTTTACAAGTGACAAAAGATTTTTGGAATTCAGAAGAAAGTTTGTGTGGTGGTATTTTTTGTTTGTTTAAAGCCATTTTTGTAAGTCAATGTTCAAGACTTAAGTTTCTCGGTTTTCTGGTTTTGGTATTCAGATTTACTGACACTGCCCTTATGTTGTTCTCTAAGCACAGGGGACCTTCTGTCCATCAGGCTGTAGGATTATTTTTACTCTTCAGGTTGTTGCTTTAACTTGAGAGGCCTTCTTTCTTTCCCTGATGAACAGGAACTTAAAAGTTTCTGTAAGAATAAAAGTTTCTGTACAGAATATAGGCCAAATTCTGCCCTCATGTATGCACCTTCTATAATCAGGTGTTCCAGTATGCTCTTGAAGCACATTTTGTCCTAGAAGTACTGCGGTTTGCTATCCTCCATTGTGGCTTTCATAGTCACTTTTGCAGGTGAAGCTTTTCCATCAGGAGCTGTGCTCCAGCCCTACAGGCACTATCCTGTCCTAGTGGAGATGGGCAAGTGGTGCTCTCAGTTCCTCTTCCTGACATGCCTCCTATGATGGAATTTTTATTTGGGCTACAGTCAGGAAAATCTTGGGCTAGTCAGAAGGTTATATAGCAACGGTATCATTTTTTTACTTTCACATCTTTACTTGTTTTCTCCCCTTTGACACATTTACTGTGTTATCCTGGCTCATCAAAGGGCCTTGAGACTGCCAGGTGCTGAATGTTGTGGCCTTGACTCAGCTGAAGGTTTTTCCTTGTGTGATTAATTCTTAATCAGCTGAGTAGTCCTGTTGACACACAGAGTCTTGCAATGGAGAAACTGTCAATGCACCTCTGTGGTCACATAGGGCCAAGAGATGTTGAGGCTGAGAAGTACTGATAGGACTTACTGGGAAAGAGCAAGAACTGCACCTTGCATGTGAAATGGGGCTGAGAGCCTGCAGGGTAGGCACTTCTTTGTTCTTAACACATCAGTAATTTGCTGTCTACATAGACTAACGTAATGATTTCTCAGGCACTGGGATAGTGTTTGCAAACCCAGCTTATCAGCTGTCAGGGGGTAAGCTAGCTGGTTACGAAGTGCCTTCCATCTTGTTGTATGGAGGGTAAAAATTAGGTTTCTGAAGTTACACATGGTGTACCATGTGATACCTGTAATACTTTGTATATGTGCAATGAGATATATGTGCTTTGTGTGACAGCCACATGGGAAGAGGTGGCACAGAGCACATTCACTCCATTAAGAGCAGCGTGGATATTTTTGAGGCCTCCCTTCCCCATATGAGTCTTCATTTTTATTTGGCATTCCAGCCACTAGCAAACTGTACCTGGATTTCCACTGAGTTGCATCCAGGCTGCTTGTACCGCTTAGGAGTTGTTGCACAGCACTTCTCCAGCTTGAGGCTTTTTTTTTTTTCTGTGATTTTCATTTTTAGCTAAACCCCAGAGCTATGACTGAGGGCGTAGAGGGGGATTATGCATGTGCTGATAAAAGTGGAAAGGAAAACACTCTGTCTTTCTAATCTTCCCTCTTTGCAACTAAAATGTAAGTTTTGGTATGCCAAAGAAATAATTCAGCTTGTGTGCGTTTGGTGGTGTTTTTAAGGCTCAGTGTGGGCCCCTTCATTGTCATGGTGTGCTTAGCAGTGAAGGTGTTGCAGCCTGTTAACGTTAGGCACTAGGAGCAATTTCAGTCCTGAAATGAAGAAGCAAATTCAGTTTTTGAGGCTGTGAGTGCTGCTGACAAGTGGGAAGATGAAGAAAACAAATGCTGCTTGGTGCTTGGCAAACACGTAGTAAAAGCACAGGCCTGTGATAACCCAGGCAGTAAAGGAGTGCCATAAAGGTACTTCTTTTTGCATGTAAGTGCCAGACTGGTCAGGAAGTAAGTGTTAAAAGTGATCTGGGGAGGGGGGAGAAAAAAAAAGAGTTTTATATAGGAATAAAGGAGGAATGCTGCTTCTAGCCTGACCTTATCAGGGAAGGATGGCAGGTAGAGAGGGTATTGCTTGTTGGAATGCTGTTTCCAGTGGAAACAGTCATAGCCATTTTATCTCCTTCATCTCCCTGCATCTTCTCTCCCTTTTCTTCTTCCTTTTTATTTCCTGTCAGACTCCTCTGGATTTTGGAAATGCTTTAATGAGGGACTGATTCACCCTTACGCAACACATGCTGTTTTTATTACACTGGCTAATGCAGGAAGGGGCTGATTGCAAGTGAGAGCTGTTGCGCTAGGCCCTGTACCAACATTGCTTCAGGCCCAAGGAGCTTGTAGGCTGACTAGATGAGGGGGATGCAAGTTGCTAGACTGCACAGAATGTTAAAAAAAAACCCACAACAAATAATGAATACAAACCAGTCATTTCTGGCTGTGTTTGGTTTGTGTTTTACCACCAGGAGTTAACTGGTGGTATGGTGGGAGTTGCTCAAGGGGTGATGAGCTCTGTGAAGGAATGAAACAAGATGGGAACAAGGTATAGGGGGGAGAGAAGGGGAAATGGGGGAAGGCAGAGAGGAGCAAGACCTTGAAAGGAGATGTTCTGTACAGTGAGGTTTCAAAGAGGAGGGGAGGCTGGAAAGAGGTGTGGGATGGTGCTGGGGTTCAGACTCTCCAAGGCAATGGCAGGGTGCTGGGTGTCTTGCACTGGAGCCGAGAGTGCTTGTGACGCCTTATGCTCAGAGGCTGGTTGACTCCAAGAAGGTCGCCATGTGAAGTGCAACAGTGGAGTAGTCACATGAATGGGAGACAGCAGCAGGAGCTCACCTTGTCCACACCTGCCACTGGAGTCACTGGCTTGTTGTTACTGACCTGTTGAAATGTCTGAACTCTCAGCTCCTTCCTTGGCTTTAGCTTAAGCAAAACAAGGGAGCAGTGTCTGGTTTTAGAGCTCTTCATGCTTGTTACATGTAAAAAATCTGTTAGAAATCCATGGCCAGACATTGCTTTAGTATCTTTATAAGTAAACTGAAGGAGAAGAGACAGCTGTTTGTGAACTGCTTGCAGGTTATACAAACTGAGAGATATAGCACATTCCATTTATCCCAAGCATATTATAAGGAAATTCTATATGTAAATTGGACTGCTTGAATAGAAACATAGCATGTTTTGTGAAAGAGGAAGAGTAGGAGAGACTTACAAAGCATAGATTTGGACTTCGTTTTGCTCAGATATAAATCATAATGAATCCAAGAGCTGGAACTTTGTAACAAAAAGTGCCCAATTTCATAAGGCTTTTGATTTAAAGTAGAAATTGTCTTGAGTTGCTTTAACTTTCCAGTGAAATGGCGAGGCTGTAATTTGGGGGAAGGGAGGAACCAGCTAAGCGAGTGGAAATAGAAAAATCAAAATATTTAGTAACTCCAAAGAAGAAAGATAGTCCTAGTAAATGTTCTCTGTCGCCAGAGTGAGTGCATGAAAACAGGCTGTCAGTATCCAGTACCAGGACTTCATTGTTCTGCTTACATGAAAAAGTGTTCCTCTCTGGAAGGCCTTTCCACTGTTTAAAAAAATCAAACATTTTTACTATATATATAAATCAAATAATTATACTTCAGATACTTCTCATGCCAGATTCTCACTTATTGTAAATCCCACAGTGTCATGGCACTGAAGGCAGTGCTGTTGGGGCGTTTTACACCAAGTGGAGATCTTGTTCTGCATGTACAATCTTAAGTATGTTGAAGTTATTTAGCTTATTTATTTTGCAGAATAAGCGTACTAAAAACTGGGGAATGCCTCAGTGCTGCACAATTAGTAACTCCTGCCCCGGCCTTCCAAGAAATGAGGTAGTTTCAGGGAGGAAGAGTTTCTCAGTGGCTTCTGTTAGATCCCTACCACAGAGATAAAAACATTACACTGTGATTACAAACTTCCCCAGTCAGTTTTGGCATTGCTGAGGATTGTTGTTGGCATATAAAACCCCCTCAACTTTATAACCCAAACTAATTGTTTTGGTTGTTAACACCAGTGGGATTAATGCCAGGACTTTAAATACAGCAAGTTAATGTCTCTGCCCAGCTTCTTCTGTGACTTGAAGCAGGAACTCTATGCTTACAGAACTAAGATGTTGCAAGCATTGTTTAGGACTTTAAAGTTCAAACTGTTCCTTAAAGCCCATTCAGTGGATCAGGACTAGATCAGTTACCTGGTTTGAATGTGTCTAATAATACCATTCAGAAATTTCTCTTATGTTTGTCTTGCTGTAATGCACATAGTCCAGTCATGATGTGTGTAGCAAATCCGCATGCAGTGTGGTATTTCCTCATCATCTGCAGTTTCTTTGCAAAGTACTGCAGGTTGAAGCATCATTTTTGACCAGTACAGACCTGTGTGTATCTCCACAGCAGCACTTTGTTAACCTCTTCCCGCCCCTTTGGGCTCTTCTGCACTCCTCAGGACTGCAGAGGCTGTCTTCTATGTGTGAGTATATATATATATTCCTGTGGTGCTGCTGCCATCAACAGCAGCTTTTTGCTTTCATTTATTTTTAATTGTGGGTTGACATGAATGGGAAGAAGAACTGAGGAAACAGAAGAAAATAGGAATTATGCTGATCATCCCAAGCAAATGGGTAACAAGAAAAATTCTGACAGCCAGGATCACTGAAGTGTGTATCAAGGGGAGAGAAAGGGGGAAGAGCCATAGGACAGATACAGAGGTGTGGGGCAAAACCTTTCTTGGATGTGTACCTCACACATCTGAAGTTACTTGGCCCTTGTTTGGTTTAGGGTGATGGTGGGAGCCATGCTTCAAGAAGCTCATACAAAAAGTGTTTGACTGGAACAGGGCAGCGGTGCTTTGGGATAATGTAGTCATTACCCTTTAATGCTGTGCATTGCCCTGACGTCATACAACTAAGGAACACTTAACGATTGCCCTGTAGGCATCTTGGGTAATTTCCACTGTGTTCCTGAATTTATGTATTACTAGGTCCTGTTTTACTCAGTCTCCTGTAATGTGGGTGGCCAGCAAGAGTGTTAAACAGTAATTCAGGTTTCTCTCCCAGCGGAGCATGGTGATGAGAAACAGATAACACACAGTCAGCTCAAGTCAAAACTAAGTCTTGCTGGTTGAGCTTGAGCTACTTCAGTAGATGGATGACTTCTCAAGACAAAGATTGCTGTTGCTCAGAGACAACTTCTTGTGCAGCAGTTTGAACTTACTAATCCAGCTATTGCATTGCTTTTATTCCTTACAAAAATTTATGTTGGGGTCTTGTTTAAGTACTGAAAAAATTTGCACAGGGTATTTTGATACAGCATGTCAAAGATAGTCTTACTGGATTTAGCTTTAATTGTTAATGCTCCTGTTTTTGCAGGTTGCCACATTCAGTAACAAAAGACACAATTAGAAGTATTGTTTAGACAGTTTATTGTAGCTGTAGTCTGTGATACAAGCAGCCAAAGCATAGCTCAGTTTGGAAGAAAATCTGTGCCAAGATGCTAAGGAAGAGATAGGCTTACCCATCCTTTCTTTTATCTATTGGAAAGTGGGGAAGTCAGTGTGGTTTCTTAAAAGTAGGCGATAGTAGGATAAGCTTTGCTCTGAAGCTTCTGCCAGATGCCCAAAGCAAGATTAGTTCTTCATACTTTTTCCACAGCTTTTTGAAATGGTGTCACAAGACCTGCTTCTAAGGATCACTTGTATTTTATATTCAGGCCTTCCTGAATTGACAATTCCCATTCCATGCTTGCCAAGCACTAGTATTTCTTTGTAAAATAAATTCCAAGGGTGTGGAAAGCTGTTAGCCATCTTGTTTTCAGTTTGTGCATTCAAAAATACCCCTTCATGTTTAAGTTAGTTGCCTTGCCACAGGGGTTGCAGTTTTCATGGTAGGCTTTTAGCTTTTCTTCAGCAAGTATCATAAACATCTGCATATAGGGACCCACACTCAGGCATCCAGCTGCATAATAATTCAGCTTGTTCAAAACACTCCTTTCTTGACACCTACCCTGGTCTTGCTGCCTTGTAAAAGCCAGTTTAGCAAGCAATTCTGGTATTTGTTGCTACTGATGTTTCTATTACATCAAGTTATAGTATGTGAAATACTGCTTTGTGACATTTATAGTCATAAGATCACATTGTGTAGTGCTTTTATTTTCTAGCAGTTTCTGATTAGTGAGCAAGGACTTCCTTCCCCCCCATCTAGTAAAACAAGATTCAGGCAATGAAAATGGCAATGCTAGTGTTTTTAATCTGATTTCCAAATATTTCAGTAGTGCTGTGGCTGTGTTCAGTGGGATTATACTGATCCGTAAACCCCTGCTAATGAGGGACTTGTGTCTTTGATGTTAAATGTTTTTGCAGCTCTTAACTTCATGGTTCACAGTTTGCTCTTCATCCATCTAAACCCAGGTTTTCTTTGTTAACGTGTTGGGTTTGGCAGTAGATGCTCTCAGTGGGTACGGTGGGCTAAATTCTGTGGGAGCTGAAACCTGGGGAGTCCTCAGGCTGCACAGGGTATAGAAGTAATGTGTGGTTTGGCCTAGTGTTGGTAGATAATTTGTTTTCTGAAGGTGCATTTTACAAATGAAGTTTTACTAGGTATTGCTTGACTTTACGTTTATTACTTCTTAACTCAGTAGTCTCATGCAAGCATGGGATTGCTTTAACTTGAACGGGGCTGACTGTGGTACCAGTCATACCAGTAGAAGTCAAAAGCAACAGCTGTAGTCAGGGGAACCCTTTACAGTGGGAGTATCAATAACTCTTTGTTTTATTCTCAGTTTTGGTTTTTTTGATTGCCTACAAGATTCATCAGCAGCAAGCCTGGGTTTTTAGGAAGATGAAAAGCATATAGAGAGTATAGTGAATTGTGTGGAAACTGTGGAGGAAACCTTTCTGAGTTTTTCATTAGAATTTTCAATGCTCTAGTTCTGGAATAAAACTTTTGGGTCCTTGTTGCAGTTGGTGTGTGACTGCTACTATTCCGTATTTTGTGACCAATACCTAGACATTATTTTCAGTTCCTGGAATGGATTTGTAAATGTGTAAAGAACTTATTTTCATGGTGAATTTGTTTTCTGTGTTTATAGACAGCATGAGTTTGAACTGGCAAATTGCTGAATGGTCCTGATCCAGCAAAACTCGTAACTGCTGGCTTGATTTTAAGCATATGAGCAGTCAGGTTGGAGTCATTAACAACTGCTTTGTTGAACTACTTGGCACCTAGTGGCTTGAGGTTTGAAAAGAATAGAGAAATCTTTCTTTGCTGTAATCGATGCCAGTGTAAATGGCATATCCTGAAATGTACTGTAGCATGCAAACTTCACAGGTGTTAAGATTAGGGGAGAGAACCAGGTATCAGAATTGCCTTTTGTGGGTACTCTTTTAATGGATTCAGTTACGCGTTAGTGATGCTAAGAGAAAAAATCAACACCTTGTTCTTTTGAAGTATAGAATCTCTACTGAGAAAGTGCCCATGTGAAACACAAAAGTATTCTTTCAGCTGATGCTTGTAACTTAGATATCGGTGTTTATTTAACATGGATTTAGAGCATGAGATACTTCTCATACCAGACACATGGGGGAAGATTTGTCCTTCTGGTTTTTAGAACTTTGTTTTCCAGGTTCATAATCTCAAAACTTAGATACTACTTAAGCTCTGTCACTTCAATAAACAGAAAAACAAATAACCATTAAAATGAAATTGTACCACAGCTGTAATTTTAGTCTTGTTTGGAAGCCATAAGTTAGCAATAGTTACTCTAAGTCATCTTCCCTGTTTTCCCACTCCCTCCCCCCCTGATCCAAAGGATACAAAGTCACCGATTTATTTATTTTTTTAAATTTGGGGTTAGTTTGTAATATAAGGCACTCCCAAACCTTGTGTTTCTTTGAGATAACGAATTCATCAGGCAGTTGAAGGCATCAGCTATACCTAACAGCACTTCAGAGGTGTGTGTTATCTCAGGATAGCATATGTCTTGTGATGTCTTACTGCTTAAATAGCATTTGAGGCAAGCTACTGTCAGCAAAACCTGAATATTTTTTGGAGAGGGAAAAAAACCCACAACACGGGAAATATATGGATTCTTTTGGAAATGTGAGCCTTGTGTCTACACAGCATCTTTATTTTTCCTAGTCTGCGAAACATTTTCTGCGTGTTTTAACAACAGAGGTTGCATGCCAGTGTCATGATGGTGAAAGACTGAGCACAGTGAATTGTGATGATAATTGGATGTAGAAGACTTCATTTCTTCCCATCCCTGCTCTACCCCAAGGAGGTGGAGCAGCTGTTGCATACAGTTGTTACTTTTGCATGTTTTGCTAGTTGGGTAGCACCATTGAACCAAAGGTATGCTCAGTTTTCTGTGGTTAAGCCTTTATTGGGTTGGTAGTAAAGCTTTTTTTAGTAGGTAATGAAGCAAACAGATCCTTCTCTTTCCTTAAAAGAGAATTCAGGAAGTACAGCTTATACTGCACATGGAACACATTAATCCTAAACCCCTTATAATACTTCACAGAAGTTTCTTGTCCTTGCACATGCTTCTATCCACGTGCGCAGCAGTTTCCCAGAAGCATCTTAACATTAAGTACTATTGAAGCCTGGAGAAGCCTTAAAATGCCCGCCACAGAATGTCAGGTAAAGTTGTAACAGGAAAAACTTAATCTTTACTTGGATGGTTATGGGACAATGGACTGGGTGTAAATAAGAATCACTTACCTTGCTACTGTAGTGCTAAATATGTTAGGGAAGCCTCAGTGCTGTTATTTGTGTGGAAATACAGACTATTGTTTATTTCATTAGTTTATATACACAGACATGACTTACTGGTTATGATTCAAACATATCATAGAATCATAGAACAGTTAGGGTTGGAAAGGACCTTAACATTATCTAGTTCCAACCCCCCTGTCATAGGCAGGGACATCTCACACTAAACCATGCCACACACAAGGCCTTGTCCAGCCTGGCCTTGAACACTGCCAGGGATGGAGCACTCACAACTTCCCTGGGCAACCCATTCCAGTGCCTCACCACCATAACAGTAAACAATTTCTTCCTCATATCCAGTCTAAACCTCCCCTGTTTAAGTTTGAACCCGTTACCCCTTGTCCTGTCACTACAGTCCCTAATGAAAAGCCCCTCCTCAGCATCCCTATAGGCCCCCTTCAGATACTGGAAGGCTGCTGTGAGGTCTCCACGCAGCCTTCTCTTCCCCCAGCTGAACAGTCCCAACTCTCTCAGCCTGGCTTTGTATGGGAGATGCTTCAGTCCCCTGATCATCCTCGTGGCCTCCTCTGCACTTGTTCCAGCAGCTCCATGTCCTTTTTATGTTGAGGACACCAGATTTTGCAAGTGAAGTTGTCATGTTTTTTTTTCTCTGATGTTATCAGCATGCAGTGCCTAATATTAAGGCCTGTAATGGAACGGTAGTGTTATTAATGCATAATGAAAATTTACGTGCTAGTAAAATTTTCTGCAAGACTGACTTTTTTCTTGGTCAGATTAGAACAAGATTTTATGTATTTTTTATTTTTTTTTTCTAGTATATATACTTTTTTCTAAGTATATCTTAGGATATACTTAGTAAGTTGAAGTACTGAGTTCACTCAACCAATGCGTCATGGAAAGTACTCTTCCTACAGTATTTACTCAAATTCCAGTTTTGCAACTTTGTTTGAGGCCTTCAGAAGCCAAGAAGAAAGCAACATGATACATATGGAGGTGAAGGTTGGAATGGGCCAGGAACATAATGTAATCAAAAACTCTGTCAAGCTGAAAAAGGTTTGAGAATGGCATGGCAAAAAATTGGGAAATGTGGGAGTGTGTGTAACAAGTATAGGTTAATATACATAAACGGGAAAGTGCTGATGTGTTACTCTTAGAGATGCATCCAAATGATGTAAACAACTTATTCTGGAAGCTCGTGAATACTTCCAAGCAGATCTCTGATGCCGACAGCACTACAGAGATCCCTGTCCTAGAGGGGAGTGGAGGGTATGCAAAAGCACAAGCCAGAAGTGTAGGCTTCTGCAGTAACTGCCCTATCTGTGAAATTTGCTTTTTGGCATGAATAAGTTCTGTCTGATGCACAGTATCAAAAGTATCATGCAGTATGTACTGTAAGGTAACCAGTCTACATTTCTTTTGTTGAGGGACTGAATTCAGAGTGAGACAAAGTTTATCGTATCTCAGCAATGCTGTGGAGAAAGTGGGTACCAAGGCTGGTGCTGCTGAGAGCTGGGTGCTGAGAGGACATGGATGGGACCTGGCTAGGGTCCAGCTTGTTGTAATGATCATGAAGTCGTGAATCAAAGGGGGTGATGGAAGATGTTGTCTTGAAGGTGTTGGTCCAGGTTCAGGCTCTTGTCAACTGAAACTTATAGGTGGTTTAAGTAGGAATGACAGCCCTAGGAACAGCCTTGGAAGAAAGCTGAATCAATGGCACAAGGAAGTAAGCTGGAGGAAAGCAAAGGTTGTGTTTGCGTAAGTGGTGTCATGGTGTTAGCTTCTTGGTCAGAGAAGGGCCATTAGGATGGCTGAGGCCTGGAACAGCACGTGCCAGGGAGGTTGGCATGCTGCAGGGAGTTAAGTTGGCTCTCAGGAAATGAATGTTTCAAGGAAGTGAGTGACTGCAGAGTGCACATGGGGAGAAAGTGGAGCACCAAGGAACATGCACTGTAGTGGAGTGTTACCCTGTTTGTGTTAGGGTGTGGGAGTGCATTGGGGCAGGAGGTGCCCCTGCCACTACTCTGCGCGAGCAGTCCTGGCACTCAAGAGCTATGCACAGCAGTAGAGCACAGGTGAAAAAAAGTCAGGTGAAACTTTCTTTCAGGTCCTGAGAACAGTGGAAACTGAAGAGGGAAGGAGAAGTGATAACTGTGAAGTGTACAAATGAGGGGTTCTGTTTTGATATGTTGCATGTCTTAGAGTTTCACCTGGTAAATCACAAGGATGAATATATTCCTTTGTGCCTTTTCAGTTGAGTTCTTGAGTGTCGGAAGATAATAGTTATGTTTGGAGAAACACTTTGAAAGAAGACATTTGCAGTTCTTCATCTGTTTCACTTTCCTGGTGTGCAGGGGAAGGGAATAAATACATTTTTATCAAAAGTGTCACTGAATGGAAAGATTCAAAATGATAAAGTGATGGACTTTGAAAACTTGACTCCTAAAACTGGTGTGGCTGGATCACTTGGCTTAAATGTAACATGTCATTTCAAAGGCACTAAAGCCAGATACATAGCTTGCCCCCGATGTTTAGATTCAGTGGAGCAAGCATGCATGGTGTTTTGAACAAAGTTGCCTCTATCCTAGTAGTGAGTATTTTATGAATAATACTGTAATTCCAGACACCCTTCTCTGCCTTCGTATTTTCACACAAATAAACTGCCACCCAATGCAAGGCACTGTGTTTGTCAAACCAGGTTCAAAATCCTAATGTGTTGTTTTCTTGTTACAGATACTTGAAAGTACTTGCTGTGTTTCTTTCCTTTAATGAAATTAACAGCTTGTTGAGAGCTAAGGTGCATGTTGGATTCCTGATCAGTTGTGCTTATACAAAATATTCTATTTGCTGCATTTCTTTTATTTTGAGGGCATTTGTTTAGTAACAGAACTTCCATTAACTCCTGCTGTTTATTCTTTACCCTTAAGCTACAGCCGTTTGTTGCAGCATCACAGTGTTGACCCTGGAACCAATTACTGTGCGTAACAACCAGAAGATGATGAAGCTTATTCTGCACCCATTGTTTTCCAGTAGTCTCGGTGCACGTAAGCCTCTTGTAGTATATGGAACAGTAGGATAAGTCTTTTTAAGAACTTTGTAACACTGCCTGGGCAAAAACATCAGTAAAAGCAATACAGGAGAAGGCTTCTTTGCCGATCTCTTGTTTTACAGTCCCGAGAGTGCAGCTGGGAAGGCTATAACATTCTTCCTGCATGTGGGGAGTTGGGATGTTCTCCATTAGTTTTGATGTCTGCCTCTTCCCTGGGAGCGAGTGCATGTGCAAATGTGGTACAGATGTTGTATGAAAGCTTAATTATGCCTCTCTTTACTTGAAGCTGTGGTGCTGTTCTGTTGTGACCCCCACCCCTCACCCCAAAAGGCTTTTCTTGAGAAGGGAAACCATTTTCCCATTCTTCCCTTACTCAGGGGTTAATTATATTTTACCCTGCAAGTGTACCTCAGCAAAAGCTGAATGGAAATAGAAGTCTCTTTTGACAGAAAGGCGGAAGTTTTTAGGCTAGCCTAGATTTTAAGCTCTTTTTTTTAGGAATTAGAAGTCCTTACCAATTTCAGCCAAAAGAAGAAATCCCACCCTGAGGTTACATTTCATCCATTCCTCTGAGAGAGCTTAAATCTCTCTGGTATTTCCTCATGTTTGGTTGCTGGTCGTTGACAGCCAGCTGGGTTAAATTGTCACAGGTGCAGCCGTAAGCAGCTAGCAGGAACTGAAGAAGCAGGGGTAATCCCACTTAGGAAATCCCCTAGTAGCTTGGTACTCACTTGAAGCAGTAGACCAGAAATGCAGTTAGTGGCAGTTAGAAGGAAGAAGGAAATTCTTAGCTCATGCATCAAAATTAAAGGGATATACTATGCTCTGTTTGCTGGGGTTAATGTGTTACCACAGCTCTTCTCTTAGACTCTTCTGTCTTCTCTATCTGAACAACTGAAACCAATGAAGAAACCGCTTGCTTACACTCTTAAACTAATACTGTACTCTGGTTATGGGATGCCAGAGAATACAGTTAGATTGGACATTTATTTCTCTTCTGCTGTATTTATTTTTGCTGTGTTTTTTTCTGTGTATGCCTTTGTGTTTGTGGGCTTTTTGTGCTTTTACAACTGCCAGTATAATCTTTTCCCCCTTTGTTTTTAAACACCACCTCCAATACAACAAAATGGAACACGCCATTCTTTCACAATGTTTTGAGACCTCACTTGTTTTTATTTCTGGGTAAGAAATAATAATAGTCTCATAATTTTATGAACAAAACCCAGCCTCTAAGTTAAAATGGCTTGTAACTTATGTTTGTGGAAGATGATTTGAGCAGATCTGGGACAATTCTAGTGGAGATTTTTTTGTGTTTGTTCTGTTTTGTTTGGTTTTCACTGCTTTCCTCCCCCAGAAGTGGAGCTTCCTGTCTCTTTCTAGAAAAATTATTAGATTTTTTGGGGAGGGAGAAATACGTGAAATGCATTCTTTCATATGTCGTTCCAAAGAAAAAATTAACTGCTTCTTGTCCATCATCTCTGTTTCTAAAAAAAATATTTCTTTTAATTTTTTTTTATTCTGTTGAAGGAACAGCTTTAATTTGCATATATCTATATCTTTTTTATTTTTTTTTGTTTTTTTCCCCTATTAGAAAGAAGCTGAGTGATAATGTCACAGAATCCTTTTCAAGTGGAATGCTTGGCAAGGTACCCAGGGGGAAATTAAGAGAAAACTTTAAACAGGGATCAAACCAGAGCGTTAAGGAGTGGATAATGGCATATCTGAGAACCCTGAAAGTGTGTATGACCAAAATCTTGTAGCAGGATTTCCCACTGCGTGTTGCTATTTTCGAACATACAGCTGTGTCTCATTATCTAAAGCTGGTGTACAATGCAATTAATGTCATGCATCTGAAGAGCCAGGTAACAGGGCAGCTGTCCATTTGTATGAAGGAATGTGTATACAGTGTGTGCACACAAGTGCATGCAGAGCTCTTCACAAACCTGTACAAACCCCCAGCTTTTGGGCCAGTATTACCCACCGCACTCTGTGTGGACACAGACATGTGGAAGTCAAATGAGAAGACAGCAGAGAGAAAGCCTGTCAGTTGGAAAGCCATAAATAAAACCAATCCGGCAAATAGTTACTGCAGAATTAGAGGCATTGTGACTTTTAAGATTTCTGAACAGCTGATACCGTGACCCTGTATTCTTTGTTATTTATGGAAATGTGTTACTTGCCAGACTGTGAAAATGGCTGCCTGTTTGCTATATATGTTATTTTTGAATCACAAGTCAGCAGCTGCATTTTCACTAATATTTTATATTTTAATAAAAATATAAAAGACAATGGCTGTTTATTAATACCTAGATACGAAATCCTTTAAATGCTTTAAACATTCAAATCACTTATGTAAAACAAAAAGGATGGAAAAGCTTTCCCAAATATATGACTGTCATTAAAGCATCTTTCCATATAAGGCTCGTATTTCAAATCTAAGCCTAACTAAAATGAACAGAACTATATAATCATCACGTATTAATAAATGACTGCCTTCTGATTGTACAGTATTTTCACTAGGCTTTCTTTAGTGTGCAGTTAGATTTTTTTTTTCTACATTATGAAGTTCATTTGAGCTTTGGATCTTGTATTTTGCTCAGATGTTGTAAGGCAAAGCTGATCTTCCTAATACTGAATGTTGCCGTTTGTATTTGCTTATCCATGTCAAATATTGTATGGGCCTTTTGACTTTGTAACTAGCTGAGGAATTAATATTGAAGCAGCAGAGTTAAGTTAGTGATGAGTTATTGGTGTGCAATCAGATTTGTGTCCCTCTCTGTCTTCCCTTCTCCCTGTGCCGCTACTGTACGAAAGGCTCAGCCAATTCAGTTGTAAGTTTCTCAGTGAGAACTATCCAGTCTCTTCAACTGTCTTGTTGCTGAAGTGATATTTCAAATTGGGTTAATCCACTTGCCTGGAAGCCCATATCCATAAGGAGTGTAACAGCTGAGAATCTTGAGTCATCAAAAGGAACCACTCACTGTACATGTGTAAGGTGTCTACAGCCTGACCACTATACGCAAGCTGTTGTACAAGAGCTTGGTGTGAGAAAAAGACTTGAAGTAAAGATGGGAGCAGGATTGGGTTATGCTATTTACAGGAAGCATGAGAGAAAGGGTGCTGCGTTTTGTTGAGGCAGGATGTTAATTAGTCTCTGGTCAAAATGTGGCACCACAGAGTTGGTGAAAATGATGAGTGGGAGGTTGCAAGAAGTCAAGTACAAAACCAGTATTGCTGATCTTGGAGTCCACAACACCAAAGTATGAAGGCTCCAAAACTCACAGTCAAAATAAACAAAATGTATCTCCCCGTAGGAGAAAGTGGGGATTTGAACAAAGCCTTCTTTAGGCTGGTTTCCAATCAGGCTGAGTTGAAGAGAGGCTGGCTTTTGGCAAGGAGTTTGTCAAAAAGACTGTGGCATTTTATTTTGCTTTTGTCAGACATAGAACTGTGTCTAAGAAGTGTGCTGTTTACAGAATATATACTACTAATTTACCAAAGGCCAAACAGGTTTTTTGACAATCCTTATGCTTCCAGTATACCCTGGCCTGCCTTATATGCAGAGAGACTGCCTTAAGGCTGGTGTCTAGACAGGGCCTTGTGTTTCAGCAAAGGGAGTTAAAAGCAGGCTCTGATGTCCCTAAATTTAAAGAGAAATCTTTCTTTTGACTACCTGCCTTTCATAGTTAATAGACAAAGTGTTACATTTCTGTTGGGTCCTGGGATGTGTGAAGATAAGGAAGGCGTTTCAGGTGTTGCTGTCAAAGGATGTAACTGTATCGTGGCTTGTTCAAATGTGGCTGATGAGCTGTTGCTGTATGGAGTAAACAGTGGGGCTGCTGTTCGTAGGCAGTCCCATTCAATGTCTCAGGCTGTCATTGTAGTAAAGGATTATTCTGACATTATAAACCAAACAAAGGCAGCTCAGTGAGCTTGACCTTCTTAAATCTAAGATGAAATTATGATCTGTTTTGTACCATGGGGTATGGGCTTAAGAGAGTCCAGGATGGTGATTCTTCAGTCATGGGGAACTATAAATAAGCTGTCCTGTCTTACAAGGCATTAGTTAGTAGGACTGTTAGTAGTTAATAGAATCTTATTTGGCATATTAATTTGCTGTAAATTTTAAAGGCATGCTGCCATTTGCTGCTGTTGGAATTAATGCCGTCATGGAGAAAGTTACTTGGGTAATGGCTCTGTCAGGGTTAGTACAGTGTAGGTTGTGTGGCATTCTTTGTTCTTCAGGTGTCCAATGTAGTTTGTAAATATAGTTATTCCTGGTTTATTATTCACTTATTTTAAAAGTAACATCAAAACCTGGGTTGGTAACAGTAGGGGTCTTTAGTCTTCGATTGTAGGTCAAAGTCACTTTAACAGGAACATGCATATTAGATGCTGAATGTGAAATACATAAGGGAGTGTGAGACAAATGCACTTTTCAGCCTTCAGTTCAACCAGCCAAACTTTTAAGAGACTGAAGACTGAAAAACTGAAGTTCAGATTAGCTGATGTGTTTTATTCATGACAGTAAATTGTGCAAAATAGGTAAATATTAAATGCTGGTTTGCTGCTTCACAAAGGGTAGTGCCCTGCATCTCAGAAAAAATCAGCTTTTGTTTTCAGATGATCTGCATTCCCTCATCACTGCTTGCATCATTGAAAATTGTTCCCTATAGTGCCCTTCCATCCTTCATCTGCAGTGCTCTTTGCTGTTGGTGAACAGCAGGTTTAGAGTTTTGAATAATAGGCTGGGACTCAAATGGATAACCTCTATCAATTATTCATGATAGGTCTGAGTAGCCGGTGTACAACACTGACAACATTCATACCTTTCTGCTGTAATATGAACTGTAAACGATGCCGTGATTGATAGACTACATATGACCTTTGGTCAGTTTTATTAATTCCTGTTGCTGAGTTCTGTAACCTGTTTTTCATTGCTTATGCCGTGGAGCCACTGGGTTTTTAAAAACTCCAGCTGTCCAGACCTGAGAGAGGCTCTGAATTTACTGCTTATTATCTGTTTATATTCTTTGGATCAGTTCTCCTTCCTTGGAGGTTAATAGTTGTATCATCGGTGACTTCAGCAGGGTTGTAACAGGCTTCTTGTACATGTTTAGAATAATATTAGGTGAATGAAATAAAATGTGGCTGGGGATCCTGTACTATGGGTGATGGTGAGTAGACCTGTGGGGAGTTCTCAGCAAAAGCAGAGGAAGGAAGGGATGCTTGCCCTTTGCTCATGGGCTGTTTCTGTTTGCCTGGTAGGTTAATATAAAAACTCTGACTGAAACAATGCAAGACTTGAGATATTTTGCTTCCTAACTATGAGCATAAGGGAGCTCCATTGTATAATTGTATATTAGGTATACTGTGCTGTGAAAAGTCTGTAATTTACAGAATAAGCTGAAGTTTTAAGAGCATTTAAGTCTGTTTACTTAGTGTCCTACTGGAGAAGTGTTTTCTGAAGTCCAAAATGAGAAGATGCTCTTAAATTTTGCATTTGTTTTGCTTATGGAGTACACTGCTTTAAAAGCAAGTAATTGTGATTTTTGCTAACTTATTTGAGAAAGTGCTGTAGATACCAGTCTACAGAAATTAGTTCTGCATTTGAATGTGCTGCTTACCAGGAGTTCACACAAAGGGCATATTTAGAAGGTATAAATAAAACTCAGCCAGATCTGGGAGAAACCAGCACTGGGCCATGTACTTGAAGACAGAAGGGGATGGAAGGGAGTCCTGGTCTGTGACAACAGCCAAAAGTAACCCAAAATTGGAAGATGAGAAAGCACATCTCTTTCACAGGAGACCTAGATGCACTTAGCGTTGCAGGCTCTACCAGCAGAATTGTCTGTGGTAGGCTTTATAGCAGTGTAACACCCTGACTGGTATATAGGTGTGGTGGAAGGAATCTTAGCGCAGATGCAAAGGTATCAACCAACTGGCACATCTAACCAGGGTGTGTGCAGAGACAGGGGGGTATGGCTGTAACAGCACAAATTGCAGCCTTGCTCCGGTATCGGCATCCATGATGACAGTCTCATGGATGTCTGGTTGTGTCTCCTGGCATGGATGTAGCCTTGGAACTCCTGGTGTGTGGAACTCCTCACAGTGACACCATGGCTGATTTCCCCATCTGACCTGTGAGGCAGTGCTTCTTGGTGTGGGATGATGGGAATGACAGTCACTTCTGTTGTAACAGCTATGCCACGACTCTGTTGTGGGAGAGGGTGGTGGTGTACTTGGTGGTTGCAGAAGCAGGGACCAAAAAGTGTTCAGAAGCCCTGCTACCTGTACTTACAAGGTCACTTTGGTCACAGGCATTAATCCAGGACATCTCTTCCCTTCAGCTCCATTTCAGGGAAGGAGCTGTGACATGCTTTTGCCATAAGCAGTGCAGGCGTTCAGGAGGCTGAAGCTGATATGTGTGTTAGGTTACCATGCAGTCCTGCCGGCACACCTGAATCTTGCTCTAGCAACCCTGGAGCACCAGGTGCCTCTCCCCAGGGAGCAATCGCCAGCGTTGCTTCTCTGCTCCCTTGTATTCCTGGTGGGTCTTTAGAGCAGCTGAAAGTAGGGCTGTTCTCCACTCACCAGTCCACCTTAACAGAGCAATACTGGCCAACATATTTTGTTGATCAGTGTGATTCCAACTCTGCAGTAATATGTAGACTAACCAGATGGAGGCTTGTACCTCTTGTGATTGTAAAATTAACCAGAATCATTGATAGTTATGAGAGTGATGACGGAGACCCAGGCGCTGTCAGAACAATGTGCTTTGAGGCATGCTTAAATCTGTTAAGACAATATTTCGTGTTGCTGCATGCTCAGTACACAATTCAGCAGCATGGCAAAGCGCATATGCCTCACTCTCAGCTGTGAAGGTGGATAAGGGATGAAGATTAATTGCTGCTGAATTTGACTCAGCAAAGGGGCAGGTCCCGTTCCATTCAGAGACACATCCAAGAAATTTTAGTTGCAGGTCCAGGTGTCTGCATTCTTAGATTTTGTTTTGATCTTTATAATAGGTCAGAATTAGATTTTTCTAACTTTCAGAATAAAAGAAAGATTTTTTTTCTTTTTTTTTTTTTTTTTAAATTGGAACTTTGTGTGAAAATTTTC
>NDXB01014389.1:170392-186401 GCA_002631895.1 Agapornis roseicollis
AAAAGAAAGATTAGTTTTTTTTTTTTTTTTTTTTTTAAATTGGAACCTAGTGTGAAAACTTGCAGGCAATCAGTGAGAAATTTGTAAGAAACAGCTGGAGATGACAGTGGAGAAGGCAGTGCCATCTCTATTCTCTTCCTGCCACGCAGCCCACAGGCTGTACTGTAGATCCCTGTTCATTTACATCAGTGACTAAAGGACCTATTTAAATGAATGAACTTCATGAATTAGTAAGTGCAGGGGGCAGGAGGAGGGAAGAAACCTGCATTACAAAAGGTACTTTGTTCTTAGATGTTGAGAGTAAGAGTTCGGTTTGATATTTCATAACATAGTGCTGACTGCTGCTTGCTGTATTTCGTAGTACACCCCCAGTAACATGAGATCGCACCACAGATTCCTGCTGTTAAATGGTTATTCAGACGTGTTGCGCTACCAGCAGCTTTTTGCTTCCATGTGAATTATTAGGTGTTTGAATTAGCAAAATGTGGATTAGCAAAGTTTTTGCTTCTCTAGTGGTGCAGCAGACACTTAAGCCATTTGGTCGTCAGCTACAGTCGTTTTGTGTTTGAGCCTCTCAAAATAATGCCTGCCTAGTGCCCCTGTAATTAAACATCTGTCAGGGTTTTCAAAATGCCCTATGGGTTTTCTTTTTCTGAGGGGGGGACACGACATAAGCCCCTGCTTTTCAGGGGTAGAAAATGGTGTGTGTAACAGCAAAATGTATTTTAGCTGGTTTTACAGGAGGGCAAACTTAGGAAATCAGCAGCTTTCTTCTCCATTTTGGTTGATGTAAATAAGCAGTAAATTTATTGAGACATCCGGCACAAAACTGGTGTGAGAACAGAACTTTGGGCCTTGTGTGGCAGCTTGAGCAGATGGGTGCTTCTTACTATTTCTTAAAAACTGAAATGACAGGGAGATTAGGGTTTAAAAATCACAGCTTCTGTCGCATGCATTAATTAAAGGGGTTTAGTGTAATAATTTTATCTTACTGTTCTAGAGCATACAGTCAGCTACTTTCAATTTTTAAAAGTCCTCAGCCTTTCTCTGGGAGCCATGGCTGTTTGTTCAGTTAAATTCCTTATGATTAAAGCTCCCTGAATAGTCATTGCCTTCACATACTGAGACCAGCTCTGTTTTCTCTATGCTACACTGATAATGGGGTCACTGGGAGATTTCTGAATTACAAGGTCTAACTGAAGTTACAGTGCTTCAGGGATGGTTCGCTGCTCAGCACAGGCTGATGCGCCTCAAAGTACCATTGGAGCACTTGGGGCAGTGGCTCATACATTTCTGTTCCTGACTTGTTTTGCTCACAGGGGAAGCACTGTAGCAATTTCGGTTATGTCATATCAGGTCCAAAATATCATTATATTTTTTAATATGGAAAGAAGTTGGAACCCAAACTCTGCAGTGATCTAGCAGTACTAGCATTTTTCTTTATAGGTATGCCTGCAATGGCCTGTGCATTACTACTTTTGCCCTGCAAAATATAAACCTGCAGATTTTTCAAATCTGAAAACGGCATGCATCAAGCAACCCTGCATAGGAGAGGTGGGGCTTCTCAGGGTTTTAGTCTGATGGGCTGTGACAAGGTCATTTGAAGAAAACAAGGCCTTATTGTAACTGTCAGGCAAGTTTCATTTAAAAATGTTAGTCCTATGGATACTGTGGATTTGTTACTGGTTTTTGCTTCTTCCAACCAAACTTGACATTCCCTGGAAGAGCAGATGTTCATGGAACGAAGTCCTGGGGAATTAACTAAGAAGGTCAAGCTTCTGTGTTCTTCCAAACCGTGTATCCCCAGGCTGCAGTGTGGTGTCAGGGCTCTTCCTTGGAAGTGCTTGATAGACTTGTAGGTTGAGACCAGCTGAAGACCTGTAGCTGTCTGCTAAGCTGGTGAGATTGGTTCAAGAAGAGAAACAGGAAGAGTTGCCAGTCCAGCAGCTTTCTTGTGTTCCCTTTAAACTGATGATCAGGAGATGTGGTGGAGATGGTATCCATTTTCAGTGCTTTGCTGGAGAGCCTGTGCTGGTAACTGGTTCAGTGAGTAGGCAGAGGCGATTTATCCTTTCTATCTCTGGTCAGAATCACCTGGTAAACATGGGTTTAGGATTTGGGATGTGCAGGTACTGTCACCAGCTCTGAGACTGACTTAGTGATGAGTCGTAAATTGATGATAAACACAAGTTGTATATTTCTTTGTGGGTTTTTTTTGTTTTGTTTTGGGTTTTTGTTTGGTTGGTTTTTTTGTTTGTTCGTTTGTTTTGGTGGGTTGTTTTTTTAAATCTACATAAATTTTTAATTGGTCAAGTTGAGAAGTGCCCCTCCCAGCAGTTGAGTTATTGTTCTTTGCCTTATTAAGTGCTACAGCTCCCTGCAACAAGCTATTAAGCTCTTAGGGCGGGCAGATCTATCTTTAGACTGTATTGACCCATTATCACCCCAAGTCTTCGTGTCTTAGAGGGCAGGCCACACAAAATAAGGGATTTCTTAGATCCTCTTAGATGGAGGAAGGAGCTTGGTAGAAGAGGTTGGTTGACACCCACCCTGAAGAAGACAATCACAGTAAAAGGGGCTGTGGATAGTGTGTTTCTGAGTGTGGGGGGATGGAAAACCTCCTCAGAGGGTGTTGCAAAGAGAGGTGAGGCTTGTTCAGTGGTGGATCTCCATTTTGAGTCTGCAGCCATCTCTTGCAGTGAGAGTCTGCAGGATGGAGAAGACTAGATTGGCAAAGATTTGGGTTTGAGAAGACTGGCAGAGGGGTAGAGAAACTCTGTTCAACCCTTCCTAGTTCCTTTCAACTTGGAAAATAGAGCCCGTCAGCTTAGAATTTGGAAGCAACTTCAGCTGAGATTATGCTGATACATTAAATTTCTCATACTTAATTTCAAAATGAAGGCTAGAAAAATTTCATGAAAGCTGCTTAAAATGAGTCTTAAGATCCAAATATGCATATTTTGAAAGCAGTCTTTGGAGCAGTGCATTATTATAATGTTTAAATCACTGCTTTCCACAGAAAATAATTCATTTCTTGTGATTCAGTAATGTTGTTAAACAAAGTATTGCTTTGTTTTTTTGTGGGTTTTTTTTTCAGCCTAGTAACAAGATGACTCAGATAGTAACCTGGATAATTAGGTTACATAGAAACAGATCTGTTAAGAGTTTTGCTTTATGTTCTTTGCATTACAGCTTAAACTTGCTACCAATAGTAGTGGATCAATTTTGAACCAAAACAGGGCATGTCTAAAAAAAACAAGCCCCATTTTGAAGGCACTTCTCATTGTAAATACAGGAGTACAACAGTGCATTAGCAATGCATTTCTTCTTTTTTTACATAAACAGAATGAAGCATTTTATAGAAGAGCTGCTATGGTACTTGTACTTTTTATCTGCTGGAAAACAAGGATTACGTTTTACCACAAAAGGACTCCATAGTTTAAACTGTTTTAAGTTGTTCCTGTTGAGAAGGTTTACAGGGTAGAACTCTCAGCTTTACTTGGAAGTCCAACACTAAGCAGCAAGAAGACATCTAACACAATACAAGTGCCAGTAATAGTCAGCTAGATGAAATTCCTGGTAGTTCAAATGAAGTCTTGAATTCTGTGTTTAGGTTGAGGGAGCTTGAATTACCTAGGCAAGAGTTACTGCCTGAAGGAAGTTCTCTGACTTTCCATAAGCACAAATGTAATGCATTGAAAATACAAAGAATGCTGAGAAAAACTGAACAGTGGGGTTCAGAGATGTGAGGGAAAGAGAAGAGTGAAGAGAATGTAAAGTGATGTTTATTTTAAATATACCTTTGTTTTTTTCATAATGACTATGACGTTTTTTGCCTTACGTAATTACTTAGAGATTCACTGCAACTAGTTAACTTGAGTAAGAGAAAGAATAACCAGCCTACAAACTCTGATCTAAAGTTGTAGTAAATGACAGAAGACTGGATATGATGAGGAGTTACAGTCAGTGTTTCATCATTATAGCGTTTCATCTTCAGAAACTGGCGTTGCACCAAGTTCCCTGGCTTGGCCAGGACATGTGGTCAAGGAACCACACAACTGAACTTAAGGCAGAGACTTTAACATGGAGAGTTAAGTTGGGTAGAGGACAAATCTCAGTTGTCACTAAGAGACATTCTCACTTATGAGTATCTCTTCCTTTTCCAGAGGATAGTCAAGTTAAATCTCAGAGGGATTGAACAACTTTCTCATGGTCGTTTATGAGACTAAAGTCTGTGGTAAAACTGAAAGCTGTAACTTGGAATGTCTTTGAATGCCTTTAACTACAAAACCATCCACCCTCTGAGGTACATATTTTTCCTTGTTAAGCAGGGAACAGAGAAAGACAGAAGGACAGAGAAAAAGTACTGGTGAATAGTAAGAAGTATGTGTTCTCAAGATACTGGAAGGGTAGGAGCTAAAGGGCTCCAAAAGGCATCTTTATGGTTTTGGCTAATGCAAAACTAGGTGTAATAAGCTTTTCCACAGGCTGACTAATGCAGAAAGATAGACAGGAAGATTCAAACAGGAAGGACAAAGAAAAGTCCTTTTGCGTGAACCCAGTGGGGACTGAAAGGTTGACTTGTCTTCATAGTTGGCTGAATTCTGCGTGCTGCTGTAGAGGGTGGCTTTCACCCCTGTGACCTTAAATACAGACCACTGCAATCTAGAGAATGTGCTAAGGCTCCCCTTTGCATGGGAAGCCTACTTGCAAGCCCTAAGCAAGATGAAAAGAGGTACCTCATAGCATAGAATTTCTTAATTATAGACAAAAGAAAACTTTAAAGGCTCTTTAAAGAAAAGGCTGGGGTAGGAGCGGGGGGGGGGGGAAGGGGGATTGTTAACGGTGAGCTTGGGAAAGCCATTATTTCATCAGCAAATACACAAAATTAAAACAGCGTTGGAAAGTCCCTGGTAAGCTCTGTGCTCATTAATGTTCTGATATTTTGCAGGGAACTTTCATTCTGAAATAATGAAAGAATTATTATGTGAATTAAACCTGAATCTTTAAACCAGGCAACTTTTTTAAAATTTACTTCGAAAATGCTGCTTTTCATTGAACTTTCCTAAAGCATCCTAAACCTGCATGTTCTGACCTTGCTAGTGTTGTTCTACATTCCCTAGTAATCAGATGGAAAAGCGGAAGAGTCAGTGGTTTGCTCTCATTCCTTGGTAAGTGGAGGACAGATGCCAGTCAGTGTACTAACTGCGCTTGGGTGCCTAGTGACAGGTAGCATTTCCAAGTTTTGCAGAACATGATGAAATATAGTTTCTTCTGAAAGCTATGCACTATGAATGAAAACATATGAAATAAGTTTTCATGCTAAAAAATAGGAGCACCCAAAATTCCTTATTGCTTTAACATACCTAGGTCTTTGTACTGGAGGCCCTCCTCCCCCATAATCCTTGATTATTATTCTTTTTTCCTGAGAATAAAGAGTTGGCTCCATTTATCCAACTCCTGGTCTTCATCTTAAGCTTGAAGTTGAATTCAGAACATAAAAATGTACTTTTTGCTTTTCCCTCACTAAGTTTGGCGAAATCTGAATATTTTTTTATTCACATGTCCTTTCCAAATATTTTAAATATAAGTTGCTCCAGCGTTTTAGCTTGTCCTCTGCCCATAATCCAGCAGTTGAGAATAGTTTAAAACTGACCTGGTTGCAAATGTTGGATGCCATCTCCATAGATACCTCTTTCCTTGTGCAGGTTGCTGCTCACTGGTTTGCCTTACTGTTAGTTGTATGTATGTAAGTGAAACTTCTCCCACTCCCACAGCACTTCCTTAATCTGCAAGAATGTTCTCTCAATTAGCACTTGGCAGGCAAAGGCTTTTGCATTTGTGAGGTCTTTGTATTTTCTTCTCCCACGTTTCTTTATTTTCCCCACTGGCTTCGCTAGGGAAGTTCAAGTGATCTTTTCCTGCAGAGAGATGCATGTGGGCTAACTGATTACAGTGCATCAAGAAGAACTCTCTAAAAAGGGGGAAATTGGCATTACCTCGTCCTACTGCTGACTGCTTCAACTCTGGCCTGTTTTGATGGTGATCCTTTCTAAATAGTAGGAGCAGTGACCAAAAGTCAAAATCCTCTGTGCTGGAGGTTTTGCTTCCCTTAAAATGGATGCTTTTCTACCATCCGCAAACATGGTGCTTCCTGTAAAGTAACCTGTATTAGCCTATTGGGAGCTATTTATTTCAAGGCAGTTCTTGTTTGAAAAACAAACCTACCCCTAAACAGGAAAAATGCATATAGTGTGGTACATTATGTAGAAAAGCCTATCAAAATAACTATCTGTCTCTGTTCCTGGTTTCCTGGGACCACATGCAGCTTCATCTGTGAGAAGGTTTTCATTCTCTTTTGTTTCCTTGATGGTCACAAACACCTTGACCTAGGGTGTGTTGCTCATCATGGTTAAACATGGCATGCCTCAGTCCTTCTGGCACTGTCTATCATCTGAGAGGATGTGCTTGGTCACTGTATGACTTGTGTCTCCATCACACAGGGGTATTACGGCATGTCTGATTCTGATTGTAGAAAGCAAGGGAGCTCAGTCCAGAGACTTCCCTAGGGTGGGGATTGGGTTTCCCAAATTCACAGCTGGTGAAAGTGAGCGATGGGATGCTGGCTGCCCCTTCCTAGTCCCATAACTTCTGGTTCTGCGAGGTGATTCCATCTCTGTCCTTTGGAAGTGTGGTGGTAGGTGCTCACAAGTGTGCCAGTGACTGCACCTCGTGGTCCATGTAATCATCTCATATAAAGTGAAGGAATAGGTCTGCCTGGAGCATGTGGTGAAGCAGGGATGAGTCCCACTTGAAGGCTGCCTCTCCTGGGAGCAGCATCCAGTGTCACACCACCATCACCTAGGAACACTTCTGTGGGGTAGGACCTTCTGGGTTTGTTTTGTTTGTTTATTGCCTTTTTGGTTTGGTTTGGTTTTATTAGATATTCGGTTACTTTATTACCCCCACCAAGGAACCCAACTAAAGAGGGCGTAGGTGCCGATGACGACAGTAGTGTTGTGCATGCACACTGAGAGGAGGTTTCCGCTGCGCTGGGTCAGCCATACTTAGGGCTGGGGTTCCTGAGGAGCTGCGGTGGGAGCAGTCCCCTGCGGGCTTCGCTTTTCTTGGTGTGGATTTGTTGCTCTTTGTTTTGGTTTGGTTTTCGGGTTTTACTGGGGGTGGTTTTGCGCCGCGGTTGGGTTTTTGGATCAGGAGGCGCAGCGCCGGGGCCCATCCGCTGGGCGGCGGCGCCACCTGGCGGCGGCGGGTGGAGCGGCCGGCGCCACTCCTGCGCCCCTCCCGTCCTTCTCTTCCTCTTTCTCCTCCTCCTTTCTCCTGCCCGGCCGCCCTTAGCTGTGCAGCGGCTGAGCCAGGGACTGACATCGGCATGCGGGGGAAATAACGGCGCATTTAATGTCTGGGACAACGCTAGGGTTTTCTTGTAGGCGGCGCACTGTGAGGATCTGGTTTAACTGTGCTCTTTGGAACGTGAGAGCTATGGTGGTGTGTTTGTAGCAGGGAAAGGTCAGATTTGCTGCACATGACTCATAGGGTGGGTGGGATTTTAACGGAGAGCATTACCTATATGCAGATGGAGGTGCCATGGTGCAGTAGTGCAGAGTGTATTACTTAACTCATGGGGATAGGTAACTCCGTTAGCTACGTAACCTCTCTTTCAACACTTTCGGACCATTTGGGAAGCTACGCATTAATTTTGATTAAAGAACTAAAACTGAAATCAGTGTGATGTGCATCAAGACTAGTTATCACCTGGACCATGTGTGTAGTCAGGTGTGCAGGTGGGTTAAGTCAGGGATTAAATGTGTCTGAGTGAATAAATTTAAAATGGGTCTGACTTTGAGGAGGATTTTCAATATACTTTATTTTTCTGACATTGTCCTAACCTTTATCTTTGCAAGAGTAGCTGTGGTAGGAAGTACTTCTTTGTGTGACGCTACTGGCGACCCATGTACACTCACACTGTGCAACTGTTTACCTTTCCCTTTTTGGAAATAATCTGGGCAAACATCTGTTTTTCTGTGTGATTTTCTGCTATTAAAGAATCTGAAATAACCAGATTAATTTCTTAAACCCATTCTTTAGGCAAGTTTTATTTCTGTCTGGGAGCAATCTTAAGGAGTCAACTGTGGTTGGGGTGGGGGGTGTCCTGCCGTTTGTAGCAGGAGCGTGTGTATAAATGGCAAGTACATGATGTAGGTGTTCTGAGGAGCTCTGTCTATTGGTAACTTAATCCTTCTTTTTATTTGTGGGTTTGTTTTGTTTTTTTTCCCTGTGGAGTTTTATGTGCATAACAACAGCCCCTGCAGCTGATACAGGACCTGGGTGGGGAGGTTGGTTCGGTTACCTCAGGTCCCCTCATCCCTCCCCAGTGCATTGTTTGACCCTGCTGGAGTTGCTCTGACCAAGCACTGCTGGGAAAGCAGATGGCCTTCCTGAGTTTCCAAAAAAAATCCGGTCCCTGTAAGGCCGGAACACTCAGGAATAGTAATTAACACTTAAACTCCCCAGGAGAAGAGGTGTGAGGATTGCTTCCTGCATAAATACACCAGGCCACAGCCCTCGCCCAAGAACTGATGCAGTTTGTTCCTTGCTCCCAGTGGGGTGCGCCTCCATCCCACCAGGTTAGCATGTCTGAGAAGAAAAGCTTTGCATTGCAGTGGCAGGCATCTTTCTGTTTAAGAACACCTCATATAGATAGCTGATCACTGGCATTTTAAAATGTTCCTTTGTTAATCCCGTGACAGGTGCAGGGAGTTTTCATGCTGCTTTCTAAGGGCTTGCTCTCAACATGAAGGCAGGAGATGTCAATGAGGTTAACTGAGCCTCGTACCCAAAATGGTGTTCACAGGCTGCTGCAGGTGCACATAGAGAGCCTCTTTTCTATCAAACCAAGTTTGTAAGTTGCCCTTACAAACATACTTCCCTACTCGCTTGTAAAGTAGGTAACAGAGTGAGGGCTTGAGAAAGGGGAAAAAAAAAAAGTAGACCTGAAGTACTTTGCAGCCATTCTGGATGTGTGATTTGCTTTGGTTCTGTGTGTTGTTTCAGGCTTTTTTTAGATCCCTTTTAAAAGGAGAAATTCCAAATTAAGCCAGCCTGTGGCAGTGTTTTTCAGCATTTCTTGGGCTTCTGCTGCATTTAAAGCTTAAGCCTTGGTGCCAACTGGAAAAGTTGGGAAGCTTTCTGTGTGGTGTATGCAATAGCTAGTTTTCAGTGTTTAATAAAGTTTTAGCATTTTCTGCAGTTGTTATTCAAATAATTGTGTGATATAAATAATCATGACTCACAGGTGCGGAATTGCTATTCCGTTGTCTATGAAGCCTATTTTAAAAGTGATGTGTTGCTACTGCCATTTTTCAAATGGATTTGATTCCTCTCCCCCATTCTCCTTTAGCATAACAATGTTTCCATTATTTGAAAAATTCATTTAAACACACTTGCAGCCGGTTCTTCTTTTTTTCAAGACATCTCTGAGACATTCCCTTGTCTTCTGACCTTTTCTGCTACATCATGGACCGTGGGATGATTCTCATCCCACTTCCTTCCAAAACAGAAGGCTTCCTCTTGCACCAGAGATGAATAGATGCTGGAATTTACTTATTTTATCTTTTAAATTGCATATTAAAAGTTATTTTGTTCCACTTATTCACTTTCTAGGTTAGTAAGTCTTTTAAAAGGAAGGATCTAAGTGAGCCTAGAACTTTGGTGCTCTCATGAGCTCTCAAATTTGCCTCTCTGTATGAAAGGAAAAGTGTCAGGAAAAAGGCTAAAACTCAAAATCCCTTTTAGAGCACATTTTGCCTGCAGGCAGCTGCCCTTTCTGCCACCGTGCTGGTGGTGGTAAGTTCCAGCCTGCTTTGTCTATTAGCTCTTCAAGGGGATTATGGAAGTTGCCGGTAAATGGCTGATGTCTTTAGTGATCTGTGTAAGGCTGTCAACAGAGTTGTTTCAAGCCAGGTCTGAAAGGCCATTTACTTTGCTGGAGGTGCCTCCTGTAGTTATTGTTATGGTTTCCTCTGTTCCTACACAAAGGGGCAAGGGAGGACACTGGAAAGAAAGGGAAGGGTAAAGGAAAGGCTGCTTACCTAGCAATTAGCCAACCTGCCAATACCCCTGCCCTGATTGGTCAGTAGGAGCAAGCAGTGCTGACAGCCAGCCAGAGGCTGCTTGGAGGGGAGCTGGGTCTGTCAGGCAGGAACTTAAGCCCCTTCTTTTGAGGCTCGGGGCTGCTCCTGTGCAGTGTGTTTGGTGCAGTTCAGCTCAGTTGATACTGAGTCACTGGCCTTGGTCAAGTGGCCACAGGCTGCCCTCATGCCTGCAGCCACATCCTCTCTGGGAGCTCCACTACTTCTAAATCCATCCAGAACAGAGCTGTTCAAATGAACTCCTATCTGTAGCTTAGAACCTTCTGGTACCTTGATGGAGCACTGCACATCTCGCATGCTGCTGGGCTCAGCTCCTCATCTGGCCTACCATATCCTTGCAGCACCAGGTAATGGTGATAGTTACGATCCAGCAATGTCCCCCTTCCCCCAGGGTGATGATAGTTCAGTCTGTCCAGCTCTGTCTTGGGTTTGATCTGACTTATTTTCGTATTCCAGCCATTTCTTCCATTTTGTTTCTGAAGTCCTCTTTTCTCTGAAAACCTGAAAAAAAGAACACCAAAAACCAACAGAAGGAAGATTTTCTGTCAGAGTACTGTCTAGTGAATCCTTACATATGTGTAATACTTACAATCTAAATTCACCTTTCTGTGGTTTGCCACCATACGTGATGTGACTGACATGCACAGTAGAGAGTTCTTTGATTGCCTTAAGTGTGAAGGGAGCCACAAGCCATAGTAGCATGGACATCATCAGGAGCAACAAGGCAAATTAGGTCAGGCACAGCTCCTTATTTCTGTAACTGTGCTACTTCTGTTACCATGCTGGGCTTGCTGGCTGAAGCTTAGGTATTTCTGCAGAATGCTGGCCTGCAGCGCAGCTGTACCCTCTGTTTTTAGACAGAGCAGCTCTACTAGGGCTTTATGATGTATGGGAATACGCTACCCATGCTTAACAAATAATAGGGGAAATGAAATATTGGATGTGGAATGTTAAGCTGTATGGGGTGGCTGCCAGTCCACAGTGCTGGTGTGGAAAGCCTTTCTCCTAAATGCACTTGAAGGAAGAGGAACAGGTGGTGGTCAAGAAGACGCTCTGGAGCAGATGTTGTGGCAAGTCTGACTGTTGGAACGAAAGGGAAAATCTCCAGGAAGATTTACAACTGTTTGGGGCTATATTTGGAGTAGATATACAGGCAGGCTGCCACTTGCTTAAAAATAAAGAAATAAATCTGACTCATAATTTTCCATCTCTGCAAGTCATTTTGATGCATCAAAACCAATTGCACTTCTCTTTCTGTGCCTTAAACTAAAATAAAAACCCCAAACAAACCCAAGCCCAGAAAACACAACAGCCCCTACCCAAATCCAGCCCTCTCAAATTTAATTATGTATCCTGCTGTGTTAATAGTCTTACAGCCTTCCTTCCTCCTTCTACCTGCATCAAACTTCACAGGCAGGGCCACACATGGAGAAATGCCTAGCAGCTACAGAGCATACTGGAAGTACTCTGCCTACATTTTGGACCAGTTCATACTGTATTGCTGTTAATTCTGAAATTACAACAGAGCTGCGTTAGAGTCAAATTGGTATCATCTGGCCTAATCACTTCCTAATTTTGCAGAGCATTCCAGGGGTTTTATGTCCCATAATTTTCTTTAAGTGTATTACGAGCAGCATCTAAAGTGATGCCAAATTGTACAGTTTTCATGTTGGCAAGCAGTCACTGCAAGTGTTTTTATATTGGTCCTGTGTACATACTCATCTCTCCCTCTATTTTACCCATAATTTATAGATGAGTACTTACCATTGCCTCACCTTTTTCTGAGATTCAGACTGATGTGGAAGTGTGCAGGTGCCTATACGTTTTAAGTGCCTTTGTTAAGTTTAGTCCATGAATGGGAGTGATAGACCTTTCTTCTACTTCCACTTACGCATTTTGGCATTTCATTTCCTAAAGGAAGAAGAGCAGGTTTGAAATTTTGCAAAGAATTGCAAAGCCATGCATATCATGGCAGTTAGGTGAAGTTCCTGATGACTGGAAAAAGGGAAATATAACCCCCATTATCAAGAAGGGGAAAATGGATGACCCAGGGAATTACAGACCAGTCAGTCTCACCTCTGTGCCTGGCAACATCTTGGAGCAGATTCTCCTGGAAGGCATGTTAAGGCACATGAAGAACAACAGGGTGCTTGGTGACAGCCAGCATGGCTTCACTAGGGGGAAATCCTGCCTGACCAATTTGGTGGCTGCCTACGATGGGGCTACGGAACTGATGGACAGGGGTAGAGCAGTTGACGTCATCTACCTGGACTTGTGCAAAGCGTTCGACACTGTCCCACACGACATCCTTGTCTCTAAATTGGAGAGACATCAATTTGATAGGTGGACCACTCGGTGGATAAAGAACTGGTTGGATGGCTGCACGCAAAGAGTTGTGGTCAATGGCTCAGTGTCCGGCTGGAAGCCAGTGACGAGTGGTGTCCCTTAGGGATTGGTGTTGGGACCAGTCTTGTTCAACATCTTTGCTGCTGACATGGACAGTGGGATTGAGTGCACACTCAGCAAGTTTGCCGATGACACGAAGCTGTGTGGTTCGGTGGATACGCTGGAGGGAAGGAATGCCATCCAGAGGGACCTTGACACACTTGTGAGGTGGGCTGATGCCAGCCTCATGAAGTTTAACCATGCCAAGTGCAAGGTCCTACACCTGGGTCGGAGCAATCCCAGGCACAGCTACAGGTTGGGCAAAGAGGAGGTTGAGAGCAGCCCTAAGGAGAAGGACTTGGGGGTAATGGTTGATGAGAAAATGAACATGAGCCAACTGCAGTGTGCGCTTGCAGCCCAGAAAGCCAACCGTATCCTGGGCTGCATCAAAAGGTGCGTGACCAGCAGGTCCAAGGAGGTGATCCTGCCCCTCTACTCTGCTCTCATGAGACCTCACCTGGAGTATTGTGTGCAGTTCTGGTGTCCTCAACATAAAAAGGACATGGAGCTGTTGGAACAAGTCCAGAGGAGGGCCACGAGGATGATCAGGGGACTGGAGCATCTCCCATATGAAGACAGGCTGAGAAAGTTGGGGCTGTTCAGCCTGGAGAAGAGAAGGCTGCATGGAGACCTCATAGCAGCCTTCCAGTATCTGAAGGGGGCATCTAGGGATGCTGGGAAGGGACTCTTCATTAGGGACTGTAGTGACAGGACAAGGGGTAGTGGGTTCAAGCTTAAACAGGAGAGGTTTAGATTGGATATAAGGAAGAAATTGTTTACTGTTATGGTGGTGAAGCACTGGAATGGGTTGCCCACAGGAAGTTGTGGCAGTGTTTAAGGCCAGGTTGGACGAAGCCTTTGGTGGCACGGTTTAGTGTGAGGTGTCCCTGCTTATGGCATGGGGGTTGGAACTGGATGATCCTGGGGTCCTTTCCAACCCTAACTATTCTATGATTCTCATTATTCTAACATGGGTGACTCAGCCCTGTGTGAGACGGGAAGACATCAGGATGTACTTGAAGTTCAAAGAGAGGCTCTGAGGTATGACCGAGAAGTTCAGTCCTCAGAAAGAGCCTTGTATGTGCTGCGGGGCAGATGCAGTGACAGTATAGGAATCAGCATTATTTGCAGCTTTGCTATATAAGGCTGTATAGACCCATGTCAGCTCCCCTCACCTCTTTATTTAAAAGACAAGCTTTCTTCTCAACCAACAAAAGCCCAGCTGAAATCTTAACTACCCTTGGGTCATGTTAGTGTGGATGAAGGCTGAAAAAAGCTCTTGAAAATAACTATGATAATAGGAGCTACAGCTTTGACTGCACATATACTTAATGTGGCTTTTCCCCTGCTGCTGGGCAGAGATTATGCTCTTGGACCCCTATGAGAAATACAGAGGTGACAGGATTGATAAGTCATCGCTAGCTCTGCCGTTGCCCAGAATTCCTGTGCACCATATATATAATGACTTACAAAAAAACTCCACTGAGGAGGTGCAGAGAGATGTGATGAACACTGGAAATGTGTCATGGCACGCTGCCAGCAGCAGCCATTTTACCCACACGTGCACTTTCATTTCATTATGTGCTTTGCTGTAGATATTTTCTTTCTCTCACCTCCAAATAAAGTCTGTATTGACTCTGGAAGGGCTGATACCTGGGAGACAGATCCCAAAGCACCTGGTCCTAGAAGAGAGTTTGTGTTTGGGCTTCAGCACAAAGGTTTTCACACTTTATGCACATCAGTGTGATGCTGAGGGTGATGAAAATATACTCTGTGAGGGGAGAGTAGAATAATTTGCACGTGAAGCTGCTCTTGCAGCCAGTTGGCCTTTGGGAGTCCTGTAGCATTGGTACCCTACTTAACAATAAAATCAAATATTCTTCAGGGAAAAATGATAGGCAAGCAGATGGAGGGAAAAAATTCACTGTGAACTTTCCGTCTTGTTTTACATTGTGCCTCTGGTACCTAACAGTGTGCACCTCAGCCCAACAGATTCTGGATCCAATACCCTTTTCTTTTGCATGTAGTTCCTCAGTTACATCGTTGGTGCCTATTCTATAATTGTGCTTGAAACTGCAGTAACCTTGCTGGTGCTTGCATCTGTGAATGGGGGATGTTTTCAGGCCTTCCTTTTCCTTTTGGCAAAAAAAAAAAAGTGATCCTTGAAGTGTGACATAACTCTAAAACATTTCTGCTGTGCAAAGGAATTTATAATTTTACTGAGCTAGGGAATACCTTACAGAAAGGGGTCTTTTGTGTGCTTACTGTAACTGTTCTCAGACTTGGATTTCACTCATCTCAAAATGCTAAGTTTCAAATTTAAGCTACTAAAATTTTTATGCCCTTTTCCCCAGTCATTTTGGTGACCTTTCAGATTCTTTCCAAAATGCAAAACTAGTGCAATCAGTGTCTCTGATGATAAGAACAACAGTAGTCTAAAATGATTCAGACACCTCCACATGTGCATCCCAGAACTGAACAAACTTGACTGAATTAGTTTGAGGGTTGCCTATTCATGCTTTTTGCTGCCTGGATTGTAAAAGCCCAGTGGGTTTTGTTTTCACAAGCAGCAGGTGTCCTCCCGGACAATGCCAGGGAGATTAGTCAAATGATGACTGCAGAATGTTAGGAGTGGTGGTCTCTGGCCTGTCCTGCTTTCATCCCCTGCAGTGTACCCCAGTTCTGCAGAGGGAAGGAGATGAACAGTATAACAGGGCCCTTCAGCTGTTTGCATGTGCGGGGCATGGAGGTATGATGTTTTAAGCATTCAACAGCAAAGGTAAAAAGTATCTTGTGGGTAAAGTTAGAAACTGTGGGGTGTAAAGTTAGTGAGTGAAGCAAACGGAACTTTGGAATAAATCTGTATGTTGTTGTTGTTCCAGAAGATATGAAAACAACTGTGCAAGAAAAAACAGCTGAAAAATGGCACGATCATAAAAAAAAGCTATATTTATGGCCCCAAGCATTAGGCAGTTGATTGTGGTGGCAACAGTGGTAGTACCATTTAGGAAGAAAAGAGTGGAAGTAAAAAAGTTAAATTTCATTAGGAGGGTCACGGGCTCACCGTTGAAGGCTCCAGGAGTCCTGTCATTGGGAATTAGTTTGAAAGGAAGGCTGGTTTTGGCATATATCTACAATGCAGTTGTAATGTATGGATGTTAGCTTACAAGGGGTTTTGGTTTGCTGGGCAGGTAGAGCAAAGAGAAGGACTAAGTCAGTCATGCTTTTTACTTCCTCATGAAAAGGATGGATTTTGATCATGCATTGGTAATACGTGTTTTGTCCATTCATGTTTTACAGTCCAAGCAATGTTCCATCTCTTCTCTTGATGTTTATTTTGCAAGCTGCAAATACACGTGTTTATTTTTCTTTTTTTTTTTTTTTTTTTTTTTTTC
>NDXB01014389.1:186509-196793 GCA_002631895.1 Agapornis roseicollis
TTTTTTTTTTTTTTTTCTTCTTTTTCCTGTGAATTGTCCCATATGAATTCATATCTGACGGTCATGATAGACTCCAGTGCTCAGGATGACGTAATTCTCTCTTTCGAAACTTGGCATTCCTGATGAGGTGGCAGGCGTTGGCCTGTCACAATCCAATCTTCCCTCAGCCATGTGAGGGACACTTAACTCTTCATCTTTATTTTCTGCCTGGTTACTTTTCTGTTGCAGTTCTCTGAGCTCATTCTGACTTGTTTGTATTTGCAGATCTGCAGAGATATTCTGGGAGCACGGAGTATTTTTGTTGGACCTTCCTTTCACAGGATAAAGTACCTTGATTTTCTGTTGCATGCCTGCTTTTCTTTCCTTCTCCTCCCTTCCCCCACCATCTCCCATTGTATTGTGCTTATTGTAAACTTTTACACAGGGCCCCTTACTATGATACATATATTTTGGTTTATGTATATACACATATCTGTATGTATACATCCCCCCCCCATATATATATACATAAAATAATGTGACTAACATGGCCATCATGTAAATGTCTTCAGAGGGGTAGTTTTATTTTTATAATAAGTATTCTTATTTGTGAAAGCTAAACTAATAAACCTCACCTAGAACACTTGCATTTAACTTGCTGTCTAGTCTAACATCTGTTATTTTCAATGTTGCTGCTTCCCAGATTTTGCCCTCCCACTGCACGTTTTTTTTTTGGATCATTTCCCTTCACTTGTCTTAGCTTGCTTTCTATTCCAGAATGAATCTCATTTGATTATTTTCAGACTACATTTCTATTCTCTCTAAGTCCCTGTGCAGTATTTCCTTGTCCCCATTATTTTTTGCAGTTCCTCCAAACATGCTGTTTCCTGGCCATTTAAGTTAACATGCCATCTAGAGTCTTTTCTGGATCATTGAAGAATATACCAAGTGAAATAGGACCTAATACAGGTCTTTGCAACATTTCACCTCCTTTCCATGTTATCCTTTGCTTTTATTATGATTTATTTACAGCCAGTTTTCAAATTGAGCCACAGCATTCATCTCAAAGTGCAAATCACTATCAAATGTTTACTAAAAATCAAACACATTGCATCTGCTCCTTTCCTTTTGACGCATAGTGCTGTAAATGCTAGCCAGAAAAGGGGCCAATTTCTAACCAGTTCTGCTCCTCTGAATAGAAATCACAGTTTCATTGTCCTCAGACTTGTAGCCTGGTTTACTTTATAGGAAGCCTCATGAATTAAAACAGCTGTGCACCCTGTTCTGAAATTTGGTTTCATGGAGAAACAGAGCTGAGGAGGAAACAAATGGAGTTCATGCATGTGAGGAGAAGTGAGAGCGAAGAGGAAAAGGTGTGTGTGGGGAGAAGGGGAGTCACTTTTATCTGGCTGTGTGAGATTGGTAACTAACTGATGGACGTTAGATGCATTTCTGAAGAACTGGTTGAATGCCTGAATGTTCCTGTGTTTCTAGACCATGGCTTCCAGTGTAGTTGTTTCCCACTGTTCCTTTTTGCTGTCCTGCAATGCCATAGACATTTGAAGCTATGGCCAAACTGAAGGCACAAGATGGCATCAGCCACCACTTCTTAGCTGGGCATCTTGTAAAATTCCTCCACTTCAGCTGTTGGCCAGGTATCTGTGACATAGAAAAACTGCTATTGTTTCTGGGATGTGGTGAAAGGACCTTTCTTACTCTTTCAAGTACAACAGGTAAATGGCTGGTTTGGGTAAGAAACAAAGGAATTGAGACAAACGTGAGAAGGTGACAGGGTACTGTATGATAAAAAGTGAGAGCATGCTTAGCCAGGAACTCTTTCAATAGGGAATGTGAGTTATAGTCCCTGGAGATCATGCAAAAGGCATCCCATTCATGGCTTTTTGCTTTGACCTGGCCATAATAAAATCTCAAAAGTTTCTGGTGACAGTAATGCCTGTACTGCACTGGTTAGAGCAATATTTTATGCCAGTGATTTAAAAGGATTGTTACTACCCCTTTTCAGCTGGGGCAAGCGGCTAGGAGCAGGCAGAAATAAATTTAATCTATTTTTCTAAAAAGGCTCTATATTTTTGGGTCGCATACCATCTCTTCTTGCCCGCATCTCTTCTTCCCCCTGGATTTTGCTACCTGCTCACAGCCCAGTCTAGATCACCACCTATGACGGGAAGGATGGCGGCATTTCAGCCTGGGCATTGGTACCTGGAGTGTCAGGTCCCTGGTGGAGATCAGGACAGGGCTGGGGAAAAGCTTAGGCTGTGCATTGTGCTGGTGAAGAAGTATGAGTTGGCCTGCAGGTGAAAAGAGTGTCTGTCCAGATCTTGGGGAAGGGGGGTGAGGATGTGCTTTTGTTTGGGCATTTTTTTTTCCCTAGAAGTGCACCTTGAGTAATTAACACAAATACTGCTACTAAGGCTCCTGGTCTAAGCTTTTAAAATTATACCTGGTATATCCAGTGTTGTTCATGTGAGACATTAGGGGAATTGAATCTAGCAAAACACTGCCAAGAGATGGTAGAAGCTGTGCTTTATCATAACATTACAAATTTTCATATATTATACTGACAGCATATGCCTTCAGCATTGTGGCAGCTGGGGGCCTAGATACACCTCAGAAATGCTTTCACAGTTTTTCTGTTCTGTGCTGTGTTTTCCACCTGGAAAATTCCTTTTTCTTTGATGGCTGCACTAAAGTGATACTGCTAAAAGAACTGTAGCCACCTCGAGGTTTTGGTACCAGGCTTTATACCCATTGTTGTTGAGGCACATGGGACTGTGGTGTCTCTCTGCTTCCTCCTTCTCCCTAAGCACAGATGTAAACTGAACAGTCCAGACCTAAACACCGGTCTATGCCCCCTCATGTAGATTTTGACCAAGTCAGAAAGCATCACGGGTATGCAGAGCAACCTGGGAGTTGAGAGCGTCTTCCTGTGCACTCCTTCATCAAGGCTGTACAGAGCGGCTGGTACTTCCTGGCTGTGCAGGCCTGGTCCCCACCTCCCTGCTCTGCCTGCTTTGCTCAGCATAGTGAGTTGGTTCAGTCTTTGCTGAGTACTGCTAGGACCAAATGACTTGGTTTAGCTTTGCTTTGCTTTATTATTTAGTACAATGATCGAAGGAGCCACCCCTTGTGATCATAAAGAGGAGCCTTAAAATCTTATTTAAAAGCACAAATATTTTGGACTTTGACAGATGTGCTTTGAAAATAACACAGATGTGCAGTGTCAGATTTCACCACTGCATGCAGTGTCTTTGTTTCAAACTGTAAATTTGGCTAGTAGGGTTGGGTATATGCTTTCCCAAAACCTTGCCCCTGCAACACAGGAAAAACAAGTTCCTGGGTTGTGGTTTGTTTTGTTTTGTTTCCACTGAATTTACTTCCTTAGAGAGTTTGAAAGGAAAATGTCGTTAGCAGAGTGAGCACTCAGCCCTGCAAGGCCACACATCTATGGGTTATTTTTAACGTAATTACCTCACATTAAGTAAGAGCTTAAGAATTTTTTGCTTGAATTGAAGGTGAGGCTACATAGACTTTATTTACAGTGGAATTCCAGCTGAAGACTAGCTTCTTCCATTGTGCTGTTCAGAATAATGCCTGTGGCACTTCTCTGTTCTGACTGAACAGTGCTTGATTTTCTTGGCTTTTCTGAGTTACAAGAGGATACGCATCTCTAGAGCAGTTCACTCCTTTCCCATTCTCACCTCTCCTAGAGATGCAGTGATCACTTTGGACTGGTGAGATTTTAGCTGGAGCATGCCACTTGCCTGGTAGTGGCTCATTAGCTGCACGTTAATTGAAACTGAAAGTTTGTCAGACAATTCAATTCGGTTGCATGTTAAGTGGATTTGTGCAGCAAGCATTACTGCTGTGATGAAAATCTTAGTGGAATTGATTTGTGAACTGATTTGGAGGGATTCAGCAGCTTCGTCAGCAGCAACGAGGGATCTGCATTGGGAGAACATGCAGAGGTAGCCACGCTCCCAGCAAAACAAATCCTTCTCTTTCACCCTAAACAGCTTCAATCAATGCCTGGTATGTTCCCTTTCCAAGACATGTTAGGTAGATGTATTTGCTCTTGAGAGAGGTGAAGGAGAAAATGAGAAGAATCAAAATGGTTTGAATTCTGTAATCAACATGGCTGAAAATGTTGAATTCCTTATTTCTCAGTGGATTGAGTGAGTGATCATAAAATTCTCATAAAGATTGACTCAAACGTAAACATATGTTAGAAAAGGAAGTATCTGCTTGAAACTAGTAAACAGAAAATTCAAAATTTGCATCCTCCATGACTCATCTTTTATACTTGGCCACTGCAAAGGTCTCTCTTTGGTGAGCACTTTATTCTGTATGCTGTACCTGCTTATACACTTGAGTTCTGTGTGGAGCCAGTTTTTATTGCTGAGTTATAAACCCTTCGAAAATAGGGGCTTCTAATGGAAGTGCCGCAAGACCTTTAACTAGCTCAGTCTTATCTGGGCTTATCTGGCTCCATTATGTTAAAGCATTAAATGGATGCATATTTGTTTATTTTTCTCACAGTCCCAGAATTTTAACATTGGGTATGTTATTGAATTGTTCTTTCTTCAAAAAGTGATGAATGTGCAGCATTAGAGAGTTTATCCAGACCTCACAGTCATCTTTAAAAGTAAATTGAATTGTTGTGCCTTATTTCAAGATTTTCTTGCTTATGCAGTATGTTTAGTCTATAGCATGTCATTACGATACTAATAGCAAAGTTTGCATTTTCTCCTGCTATCATCGTACTCTAATCTTGAATTCTGCTCTGTCTTCTGGGCTCCTTTCTGCATAAAATGACAGCGATGTTTTTTTGTTTGTCCCATTCAGATGAAAAGCCATACCCCTGCAAGTTTTCTGAAGAGGAAACCCCGATGGTAACATCTCAGTTGGATGAACTCCCGAAGCTGGGAAGCTGCAACACCAGAGAAAATGAGGGCAAGGAATCCAAACCAGAGATTCCCACCCTGGTCTCAGCACTGGAGAGTGTCATCAGGGAGCCCTTATCAAAATACCAAGATATAACAGGTTCTGCAGACATCAAGATGCCAGCATTTCACTACAGCCAGGGGCTTCCTTGCTCCAGTCACATTTCTAGCTTTGCTTCAGTTGTGGGACAGACATCTTCACGCATGGTCATGGACTTGAAAATGTCACTTGAAGTGCAGACTAGTTGTGCTAGAGAAACTTTGCTGAACTTGCACAGGGAGCATCCTCTGATAGAAAAAGGTGCTGAAGCTCAAGAGGTAGCTCCACTCGATTTGAGTGAAAAATCAACAAGGGATAATTCATGCAATAAAAATCTGAATACATCCTTGCAGGCTGCTTTAATCGTCTACCCGTGTCCCTTCTGCAGTCACAAGACCTACTACCCTGAAGTTCTGTGGATGCACAAAAGAATTTTGCACAAAATCAGCTGTAATTTGATGGTCCCCCCTTGGGTTCAACAGAATGGATTCAAGAGTATTAAGAACAACCTGGTCTTTCTGGCTAGGAGTGGGCGTACCGGCCCCCCTCCTGTTTTGGGCGGTAAGGAATGCCAGCCTTTGCCCATAGCCAGATTTACCCGCACTCAAGTGCCAAGTGCATCGCCAGGGTCCAAAAGCAGCTCTCTTTCTGTTGGGATGACTGGGAAGTCTGGGAATATGCATCAATCAAAGGATGGTCATGCCTTCAGCCACTGTGGTCCACGCTTATCAGGTCTGGATGGGTACAGGCAGCCCAAGTTAAATCATTCCCAGGAGCAATACAGCATAGCAGCACAACAAAAAAGTAAATATGAAGCAAATTCCAAACTTATGCAAATGGGAGCCTATAACAGAAGCGTAACACCTACTCCAACGGTCATATCCAGGCCTAGCACACAGCCCACCAACAGTAAGCAAGCTGAAAAGTATGTGGTTCCCCAAGGAAGTAGTAGTTTTGCTCCTCCAGGTAAGCATTGTGCATCTGACTCCATGAAGGCCAAATTCAGCCCACCACCACAGTATCATCCTCTGTGTAAAAGTGAGCAGCACACAAAACATGAAGAGCCACTGGTGCCTCAGAGGGAGTCTCATCTGAAGGCTGGGAATGAGATGAGGACACTGGCAAACTGCACAGCTGTAGCACGAGCAAGTCCTCTGCTGCAGCCCCAGCCTAGTGCCACAGGAGTTCCTCCAGCTTTACACTCCAGCAAACAGGATTTGGGATCAGATGGGCATGAGAAACGTTTGGACATTTTAAATATCTTTAAAACATACATTCCAAAGGACCTTGCTTCATTGTACCAAACCTGTGGTGCCAACAGCCCTGTCCTGGATCATGCAGGTGAGATACTTTCCACAAGCTCTTCCATAGCTGAGGATACAGCTTGCTTGTTCCTGCTTTGTTAAGAGCCATGATGCGCTGTTTCACAGTTTCTTCTTTCTGTCCCTTTAACAGTTGGATTACAAGTTCATTGGTTTTATCATTTCTGGATAGGCTTGAATGGGTTTGTTTACTGATCTCTAATATTACAGCATCCCCCCTTGTGCACCGTGTGACATTTCTGTCACAGGTTAAATGTATCTGGTTCCACCTGGAGTATTACTGTTCTTTGTCCCCTCACATCAAGCAGGCTAAGTTACACAGATGCTGTCACATGAAGATCCATCCCCCTGATAAGCTTCTGCTGGCACACATCATCATCTTTTTGCTTCGGGCAAAATAAACATTTTCTGGGGCTTATCTGTAATGTTATTTTGGAGGTTTTGTTCAGTTTCATCTGCAAACAAGTCTTCCAACAGAGATAATCACTTGTCAGTGTCCTTTGTTTTTCTTGACAAAAGTCTTAAGATCTTTCTTGTCCATATCAAAGACTGCAGTCCTTTTTCTTAAATGATTCTTTTGATCTGTTTGTATGTTTCAACTTAAGAAGAGGTAGGACCAAATGCACATAAGCAGGAAAGACAGTTGTGCCAGTTTAAAAGTTCAGGGACTTCAAGAGTACCACAGCTCTCCTTCTGTTTCTTGCAGTTAACTGCCATGTAAAAAGAAGAAAGAAAAAAACCCCCCAAAAGTCTTATGTGTTTGCATTTGAAACCATACTCCTCTGGTGATCTGCCAGAATTAGTTTATTAAAGTGGAAACTGAAAATCACACTGATTTACTGCTCTTGAATGGGTGCATGTTGGGGGGCCAGAAGAATGGGACCTATTCCATTCTTTTATATGCTTCTCTTTCTGGAAGTTGTGCAAATACTGAATTCCACATGGAAAGAGCACACATTCCAGATTGGTGTTCTGTTGTCCTCACCTGACATAATGCTCTCTGTTTTGTTAAAAGCATGTGTGAAATGGAGCTTGTGACCCCATTTTGCAAGTGGGGCAAAATCCAGGACGTTTGGAAGCTGGTAGCATGAGGACAGGTATGGTCTACTGTCTGGAAGGTGTGTGCAAGTTGTCCACTCTGGCAGCTGTGATGCAAGGAAGAAGCCATCGTGTTTGGTCAGGTCTTGGTGGAAGGCCTTTTGGAGTAGACAGGAAGGCAAAATCTACCTGAAATAGTCCGTGAGGTGCATCTTTCAGCCATTCCATTGTGTTACGTATTGAGTAGATCATTCTACAGGTGGTTAGATGATTTTAACTAACATCAGGCTCCTGGTTTTCAAGGAAGCAGAGGCAGAGATGTACAGTTTCTAAAACTGCAGTGTCAGTGTTCCTCATTTTGTTTAGCTGACTTTGCTTTTGGCATCCCAGTGCCTAGGAATGTTGCCTCAAGTTTCCACTTCCTGCTCTGAAAACCACTGGTTAGTTGTTCCACTTCGGGTCCCTTCACCTGGGCACCCTCCTTTATGTTCTTTACTACCACATTTTGTCACCCTGCTCACAGGAATCTAGCTGTTCCAGTGTGCTCCCAACTGTGTTAAGAGGGATGGGGAGAAACAGTAAAAGCCAGGAACTAGAAGGTGGCTTAGTGAATGCAGGCACCAGAAAAACCATGAGGACTGTTGGGGCAAAGTAGGGGCAGGGTTTCCAAGGAGGTCTCTGATTTCCAGAGACACTTTAACTGGAAGCTGTTTAGTGTCCATCTCTGCTTTGAAATCTCTTCTTTCATTCCAAGTGTTTTACAGCAGTCAAGTTTTCAGAATGTGAAACCTCTTTTTTTTTTTTTTAATGTCTCTTGTCTTCGTTTTATATGCAACTTCCAGGTTGTTGATGGTTCTTCAAACCAATTGGCATGATGGCTGTTTTTCATAGCACTAAGAAAGCTGCTGCAGGCAAAAGGGCTGAGATCCTACCAACTGCAAATAGAGGAGGATAAACGTACTTTGTCTGAGACATCTCAAGTCTAGGGCTGTGTGTTCTCTGAGTCAGTATGCATCATACAATCTAGTCTTAATATGGCAATGTGCATATGGCAGTCATGACATAAAGGAAAATGGAAATCCCACTTAGGTATGCTGTTTGCTCTGTTTTTTCCCCAGTTGAAGGTTCCCAATGGACTTCACTCAAGTGTTTGTTATACAACCTCATCTTGGATCACACTAGAATATTTTAGTGGCTAGTAGAGCAGTGTTCAACTTCCCTTAGACTGACTGGATTTATTTCTGGGATCCTTTGTTTTACATTTGTGTTTATTCCAGTGTGTCCTTGGAAAAGAGAGTTGTATGTACTGTTATGATACGGCTGCAAACATAAAGATTGCTGCACTTAGGCTAGGTTTGTTTCACACTGCCCAGTCTTACCAAATGCCTGTAGAGGTAATCTTACTGTTGTATTTCATACTGGTTATTTATTTTATTCATGATATATACATGAATCACTGTATTAGGAAAGGATGGGTTATGGCAGCAGATACACTCTTTCTCTGGGGCTCCTTTGAGACCAGGTTTGAGCATCAGTTTTGCAGGAGCTCCCATTCATACAGTCACATTCATTTACCTTAATTTGCTAAGACCTATAGTCATCCACCCTCTTTCATTCACATACAGGATAACCTGACTGATGACTCATGGGGGTGTTGCCTTCTGGCAGTGATGCCCTTTGCTCAAAGCTTTGAACTCTCAAAAGCCTGATGGTGCTCCTTAGGAAATGCAACTATGGCAAATGCACCTGGAAGCAACCCATTTTTTCCACCTATATAACTCCCATAAAGTGAGTGCTAGGGAGGGGTTAGATGAAAGTCTTAACCAGCTCACCTGCAGAGTTTGTACAAGGTAGGCTGGCTCACGATAGCATCCTCAACCTTCCTTTATGTGTGACTCAAGTGGAAGCAGTGCTTCCATTGAAAGCTGTTGGGTTGGGGCCATGATGACTTCTGAGACAAGTGTAATTCACCTTCCACAGAGGGAGATCTGGGGTACAGAGAGATTAAATGTCTTTCCAGAGGTAGCAAAAAAATCATCTGTGGAGCCCAGGTCTCTCAGGCTTTACTGGGGCTGCTCTGCTGGTAGCTGAGTTAGCTGAGCCCTGCTCTGCATGTCCGGCAAAGGCCACTTCTGATCCTTCAACATGCTTCACTCAGATTTTTGCTTTCAAGCTTGCAGCTGTAGTTCTGGCCAGTGAGGAGAAAATGTTAGTAACAGACCAGAAAATCTGCCTTAATCTCGACTGCCTTACAAGGCAAATCTGTACCATTATAGTATGGTGAAGCTCTCTAGAAATCTGTGATTTGGGGGTGGGTGTTTGAGGGGCTGTATGCATGTCTCTGTGTGTGTGTATGTGTGATCTGGATTTGCCCCTAAATCATCATCTTCTATTTGACTGCCAAGAGCGTAATTGTCAGGAGTGAGTGTGTTTCAGCTGTATTATACAGACTGTGCTGCCATCTGCAGGAGGTGCTGTTAGAAAAAAATATGTATGTGAGTGGATTGGGGTTTTTTTTAGCAGCCAGACATTTCTTTGCAATATATGCTGTTGTGAAAGCCATTGGTGGACCCTTGGTGCCATACCAGCAGAGTATATGGCAGCTTGTCTTTTTCCATTCATCTTCAGGCACAGCATCCATATTTTGGATGAATCCTCTGGCATCTTGCAGTTGATTTTTCAAATGGGGGGGAGGGGAGGAAAGGGGTTGTTGTAGCTGTTTTGTTCACAATTTTGTTATTTTTAAATGCTGTAACAGGGTGGGGGAAAGAAAATCTGAAACTTCACTTCCAGTGACAACCCCAGAGAATTTCTTTAAAAGCCAAAGTATTCCAGTGGCAAATGGAAACATCAACTCTTTCCTTCTGAGGAGGGCATTTTACCAAAATAGAAAATATGAGGTTCAAACATTCCTTTTTTTTTTTTTTTTAAAAAAAAAAATCCC
>NDXB01014389.1:196879-270575 GCA_002631895.1 Agapornis roseicollis
TTTTTTTTTTTTTTTTAATAATAAAAATGCCCAATAAAAGTCAAATGTGTCTTTTTTGATCAGCAGCAAAAAGACAAAGACCAGCCCTTTAAGTCAGATGCTGTAAACTGACCTTTGGAGAAAAAGGAGAGGTTTGAGCGGTTTTCCACAAATGCTAATGGCCTAGAAAACATGTTTACCCAGGGCTGGGGGAAGGCTGCTGCGCTGCTACCAGCTCAAAATGTCCGGAATGACACTTTCATTCACAGATGTCTTTCGTCTGTGCCTCAGAGGTCCGGGGTCAAAGCAGCACCGGCAGGCAGGTAGGCAGGGGCGAAAGGTTTGATCAGTCTGCGATGGCTCCGCTCGCTCTGCATTTGTCTCTGAGGTATTGCAGCCTGGGGGGGACAGTCGGGCTCTGGTCCTACTCACTTCCTATTATCCATGTGACTTGTCTCCACCACGCTGGAGTCACTTTGATTTGCCTGATGTACTGCTTGACAAAGCTGGGTGATGGCTGAGAAGTGGATCCAGCTGCTCTGAAAAGCGCACACCTGACATGCCAGTCCTGGAGCGGGCACATCATGGGGAGCATTTTTTAATTCAATGTAATTTATGCATTCTTGCAGTCCTGTGTGTGCCTGGCCTGTCAGCCAGTGCCTAGATGAAGGCTGACAGTTGTCATCCAGGGCCTGAAGGTAGCCTCACATAATGACACATTAGACATACTAATGATGTTTTCTTCTGGCATAATGTTTTCTTCTCAACTTTCCTCTCTCCTCTCTCCCCCCCCAACCCCTCCTCCCTCTCTCCCTCCCTCCTGACTACAGGGATGCTCAGGACACAAACACGCCAAGGAGACTGCGTCTGCAGAGAATGTGGAAAATGCTTTACCCAACCCAGTCACCTCAGGACTCATCAGAGGTCCCACACAGGTACCTTTTCACACTCCCTCTTGCTTCCTCCCTTGCCTGCTTTCAGATCTGGCTAACAGAGTGCCAAGGTTACATTTTACGTACCATGTTAACCTAACTAATTCCGGTACCTAAATCTAGTAGACAGGTCTTTTATTTTTACGAGTATTGCCCTTGTTCTTTGGATATTGCTTACCTGATCCCTGCCTGAATTCCATAAAATCACAATGCATTTGAGATAAGTCTGTTTGCAAATGTTTTGTTTTAATTAGAGAGTAGGGTACTCAGAAATGAGTATGCTAATGAATTCTGTTGCCACCAGCACAAATTGAAATCAAAGTACCCCTTTCAGCACAACAGAAGGCTTTATTTTGCCTCATCATTGCTGTTGACAGGAACATTTTTGCGGGAAACGAGATTTTTCCACACACTGGTCAGCCCTAAGATGAGAAATTCCCTACCAGCCATTTTTAACCTGGCACAGTCTGTGGTTGAGGCTGTAGGAGGCTAAACCCACTGGTGTCAGGAGACCTCCAAGCACTGCATGAGACAGTGAGACTAGCAGGTTCCTACTGAAAAGTGTGAATGATGCATACATAAGCCAATCTGATGCGAAATGACAGAGGCCAAATGGTAAGTAATGCAAGAAGAAGGTCCCTTTACACGTACACTGATAATTAATGTTGTCAGTGATTGCTTTCTTCAGCGCCGAGGTCTGAATTAAAAAGGGCAGTGGCCCTAGGCTGCCATTAGCACACTCTCTTACAGTAAGTGTTACGGTAAATTGGTATTTTCCGGCCACAGGCTAGTAGCTGGTGTCTTTTTTTGAACGTGATTAATCTGTAATGGTCTCGAATAATGTACACACACTAACGAAGCTTGAATGTTCATCTGTTAACAAGCCCCCTTGTTCCCACAGTGGTATTTGAGTCTAATGGACTCCGAGGTACTGAAGTTCACACCACCTCCGCAGATGCCCCAAAACAAGTATGTTTTACAATTAATTGGATGTTTGGTTTTCAATGTGGTAGCTGGGAAAAAGTTGCACAGTGATACTCATCACTAAAGAAAGCACTGACTGGTTTATAACTTACAAATAATAACAGTATTGCTTGATTTTTAGCTTTTATGTATTTTAAGTGTCTTATCAAAGTCTGTTACATATAGAGTCAGTTAACTGCAAAGCAGGTAGTTAGTGTTTAAATAGACATGTTGGTGGCTTAGTGGGGACGGGGTGGGATAGGTAATTGTAATGCTCAGTGATACATAACAGTGAGATTGTACATAAAGACTTCCTAGGTATAATTTGCTCTTAAAACTAACACATTTTTTTACTGCAGCAGTACCATTAAAGCTTAATCTGTATTTTTTCTGGAGTATTTGTACTTTAATATCCAGTATCTGGCCTTTGAAAGGCTCTCATCCTTCAGTTTCTGTGGACTCTGTGGGGTGGTTTGCTTTCCTGTTTCTAGTTTAGAGTTTTCAGTCTCAACAAACACTTCTCAGCACTCTGAATTGTACAGGACAAAGTTGTTTCATAGAACACCATTAAAATGAATTTGTTCTCTGGATATTACATCTTTGGAAACCAGTGTTTCCAAATGAACATTCCCACTTCATCTTACAGATTGGCAGTTGGGTTTCAGGGCACACCTTATCATGGGGTGTTTTCTTACATTGTGAAAGTGCTTCCAACATAACTCACTTTTCCTTTTATCAACGTTTTTAGTTTAACTTTGACTACAGCATTTTTTTCTGTCCTGTTTCTAAATGAGTGCAGATGGTTTCAGCCATGCTTGGAGAATGCATGCATGCATAAGCTAGTCCTGCCTTCATGAAGTTCAGGAGTTGGTTTCTGCTGGCTCAGTAAATATGCTCACTGGGCACCACCACATTCCAAGCTCTAGCACCCTTCATGGGGCACCTTCTTTCTCTGTTGCATTTGCATCTTTCTGACCCAAAGGCCATGTGGGGAACCCAGCTGCTGCCACAGGAGTACTTGAGTTGCCATTAGGCAATAGGAGTGGCCAACAGGTTCCCCTCATAAAGTTTTCAAGGTGGCATACCACTTCAGTAGTTGTGGGTGATGTTTATTTTGCTTTTGTGGAACAGTAGTAGCAAAATTATGTTGTAGTTGGAGAACTAGATGAAAGTGATCTCCTTATGATGCTTATTTGATTAAATTGTGCAAGGGCATACCTCTCAGTAGCAGTATGTGACAGAGTGGTACACTGCAACTCTACAAACTAGCTCAAGTGATCTTTGGTTCTTGTTGGTTTAGTAATGCAGACTTAGTAAACCTAAGCATCTTTAAAATGCTCTTCCATCTTTAAATGCTCACGGTTTTATTTCATGTGTAGTTGTGGTGGGATTCTGAAGGCATCTGGGCTTTTTTCCCTCCACAAGACAGTGTAAAGTCAAACTTAAAAAATTCTGAAATGACTGTATCTATCGACTGGCAGCTCAGTCCACATTGAATCCTGGACTCTTCCTGTAATTCAGGTTCTACAACTGCACAATAAATTCACTCATAATCTTGTCTTTGTAAACTACTGCCATGCCAGAATTTATTGACTAACTTCTTCCACGGCAAATGTAGCTTGCTCTTGCAGTGTCCATCCATGTCAATCTGTCTTCAAAGTATTTGATTAAATTACAGTGTCTCTCAATACAGCAGACTATTGAGTAGGGGTTAGCTCCATGAATTGCTTCGTCTCTTGCCAGTCAGTATTTCTGCCACAGAAGCTGCAATATGATAACTTCTCCAGGAGATAGTTCCCTTTCTGTTGTCTTGTGTGCTCCTCAGTATCAGCCTTTGTCTCGGTTTGTCAGCATCTGTGTCAGTTAGGATTATTCAGTTGTCTGCTGTGTTTCTCATTCTCATCGCGAGCAGCCTTGCGCTTCCCCAGAAGACTCCACCTGCACAGTCCCTGTGCTTAGAGAGGGAATACACTCATTTCTACCTGAAGCTTCAGGGGCCTTTAGAAGTGCAGAAATTAGCTTGCACTGAGAAAGATGCCTGCAGTACTCTGGTAACATTGTTATTTCCCACTTTAAACATTGTCACTCCCTGTCTTCACTTCTTTTCTTAATTGGGGACAGATCTGTTCCTGAGAGTTTACAGTGTAAAGTCAGTTCAAGTTATGGAAGTGCCATGCACATGCTTCAAGCAAGAAACAGTAGTAACCACGTACAGTAGCTTGAAAATGAAAGGTTGTTTTTTTACTGCTAAGTGGAAATAATTCACTTTATGTAAAGCTTCCTCATAACAGGTAAAAGATCTTCCCCTGAGTTGTCTGCTAAAGAGTCAAAATATTCACATAAGTACTTCACAGTTCCCCCATTTCCTTCTGTAGTCAACCAGAAGATCATCTCTGAAGGTTTCCTTTAGGAAAGAATGTTAGGTAGGGCTTTTAAAATCCCCCAGCATAATAGTTTACAACAGTGCTACATTATTTAGCAGTTTTCTCACAGAATAATTCTAATTCTGCACATTAAAAATAGGGCCTACAGCCAGGCTTTTTCAAATGTGAGCCAGCTAAATCTATATTTAGGTGTCTAAATGGGAAACCTACTTTAGGGTGGTGAACCACCAACAGAATATGCAGGTGTTCAGCGTCAGTGCAAAGTAGGCCACCTATAGGGGTGTGTAAAGAAGATCATACACAGCCCATCTTGGTAATATTAGCACTGAGTTGTGTTTCAGGCTTTGTTATCAGCATCAATGAAATATAAACAAAGAGTGGGAAATAAGATGTTCATTTCCTTCATAACATTATTTCCTGCTTCTACCTGAATGCTTTTTAAATAAAAAGACATTTTTACATGAAATTAATTTCCCATGAACTCTGGAATATTTCCTACTCTTCTTTGTCTATAGGACAGAAAATGCTCATTACATACCCCAAGTCAATACAATCTGTGCAAAGTCATGTAGATTCTCTTGAAATGCTGCCATATTAGACATACTGAATATTCTGAATATTTTTATAAATGCTAAATATCCCAATATATCCATGATTAAACTTGCTTATCCACAATGAATATGTATCTTAATTTGGAATACACCAAGCAGCATCCAAAGACCTGATTTAGTAGGCATGAATTCAAGGAGTGCACTCCCAATTGCATATACATGGCAAGACAAAAGCTGGCTCCTTTTCAGAACAGTCCCTGTGACTGCATTTATCTCAAAGCTGCTGCAGCTCTCAAAGCAAAACTCTCCTAAAACATGGGGTCATTTCAGAGACACTGCCTGGTGCTGCAGCATTGCAGCTGGAAGCCCAATTCCCAGGTGGCTCTCCAGGCTGCCTCTGCAAAATGGTGACAGCCATCGTAGCAATCTTTAAAAATGCCTTGCTTTTAACTTCTGTGTTTTTGAAAGCATGCAAGAGCTTGGCCTGCTTTAGGAATGTAGTTTATCCTCTATCAGTGCTGTGTCAAACATTGTGCTCTGAAAATCTTAAAGGACAAGTAATTGGGTGTTCAAAAGGCATGTTTTACTGGTTAACAACAAGGAAGAGTTCTGTCTCACTGGGAGCTGTGTGAAGGATATTTGCAGTGCTGGAACTGGAGACATGAGGTTCCCTGCCTTTTGTGCAAGTGAAACAAGCAAAAAAACCCAAATTCCAAAATGCCCTCTCTGGAAACGTACCTTTTTACTCACAGAAAATCAATTTAAAGCTATAACCCAGGAAAATTGAACTGTTGGTGTCATGGATATCTCTGGCTGAAGCTTTCTTCATGCCAGAAGGCAGTAATGATTGTTTTCTGTGAAACAGCTTGGGACACCACAGTTCTTGAGCCTCATTCACTGAAGAGAGAGCTGTGCAGTAGGTCCTGAGTGACAGGAGTAAACCACCTTCATTAAGGAGTCTGTAAGCCTTAATTTTCTCCACTGCGAGTATTTTGAAATAGTACTTGAAGTGTTCAGTACTTGAGATAGCATAAATAATAGAGTTTGAGGGTAGGCAGACGGGGAAGAACTGTCAAGGAAACACAGTGTGTATATATATATATATGTATGTACGTACACCACACATACATTGTAAGGAAGCTTGGGAGAAAGGCTGGGGGCATCTGTTGCATCTACTGTTTTTACAGTCCACCATCACTGCAGCCCTCTTTGTCCTAAAGCAACTTCGGAGGGAAAGGGAAGAGAGAAAAGAAAAGCGAATAAAATCCCCAGCAAATTGAAAAGTTATTTAAACCACTGGTGTCTTGAGTGTGTTTGGGTTGTGTCTTTTTTGTAGTTGAAATTGTAGCGCTGTCTGTTAGAAGCCCGATTTATGACATTTGTTCATGTGAAATGCCTTGCCCCAGTTCCTTCTGGAGTTTCTTCAGAAGATCATGATTAATAGTTCAGTCCTCATTATTGCAAATGTTATTTTTAAATAGTTATTCTGAGAACAAGAATTCCATTAATCAAAATAATAGATAATGAACAAATAAATGGCAACCTAATTTGTCTCGTTCATACATATGGAGATTATAATGCAAACAATCAAGGAACCATGGAGGCTGCTGTACTGGCATCTCAGTAATATGCATGTGCTGTATGTCCATTAGTTTAGGAGCATTATAGACAGGATTAGCAGCTGTAGTTCTCGTCCCAACACTTTCCCCTTGCCAGCAAACTGGAGTGGCATCTGTGCTCCAAAGCCATCACTCCAATTTATTTCAATGTCATGCAGTAATCTATCTCTAATATATTGATATGTGCGCAAACTGCTCCTTTCCTGTTAACTGCCGAGAAGCCCCAGAAATGGGTGTGAAAGCAGCTGAGCTGTTGGTATGGAAGCTATAGGTGTCACTTCAAGAACTGCTGCTTTTCTCCTTTAAAATGCTGAAAGTGAAGACAGCCTTCTTTTTAGAATGGTAATCATTTCACTTCAGAAAGAATTCAATCCAGCTATGTCTCAGCTGGTTCAAAACCTGATTGCCTGCTGGGTCTGTTGCAAGTACAAGGGTGTGTCACTGGATAGGTTCTGGCATTCATGAAGAAGCTCAGGTGCTGTTTCCTTGTGAAACTGGGAGTGCAACCATACATAAGAGGGCCCTAGCCACCCTCGGCGCCTCTGTGCCTTACTGCCAGGTGGGAGGAGGATGGATTAGCTCTCTCATGGTCCCCAGTGCTGTGTGGTCCAGACCTGCGGGATATGCCTCTGTCATCCAGCACCCCACAGGCTGTCTGTCCCCCAAAAGTGCCACTAGTTACACCCCTTTTTCCAATTCTTGCTCAGGGAAACCGGGACAAGGTGCCTGCCGTCCCTTCCTCTCATCCTTCCCTCCTCCCCTGGCTCTGCAAAACCCTGCTGCGCTCCCCATGTACATAGAGCTGGTTCGATAGGAGACATTTTAATGATGAATGCCTCCTCCTGGAATTGTGGCTCTGTCTCTCAGGCATGATGCAGCCGTGCAAAAATGTAAAGCATCTCTCTTGGTTTACTGCAGGAAATTCAGCATCCAACTAAGGAAGTTTTATCACATCTCTCATTCAGTTACTGTTTCCTACATTTCAAATATACTGCAGTCTGTACAGCAGCTTTTTTTTTCTTTAATTTTGTTGCAAATCTTTCCGACTTAAACCAAACTTTGACTGGTAAATGTCATGAATCTCGGGCCAGGTTTAATTAGGAATTTTCTAAATCTATTAACAAAAGAGATGCACTTAATACATTATGTCAACCAGAGCTGGGCTTTCTTTAGCTATTTCAAGGGCTGCCATAGGCACAGCTTGAAACTTCCTTGGATTTTACATGGGTGCCGTATTTTATGTTGCATTAATTTAAAATGATCTGTTTCACTTCATCAAGACTTTAGCTTAAGGATAATGCATTTATGTAAGATTAATCTTGCCATGTTGTTTTAGGATCAGGATTGTAAACTGCATTGTTCCGACAGTGATGTTCTAAATGTCATTTTAAAGCCTTTCTCGGGAGCTTTAGGCTCCCACTTATTCATGATGCTATCTTTAATTTCACTTGATTTTTAGAATATCCCTGCTTTTTTTTTTCCCAACATGGTAATTATTCATGAAAATTGGCAAAAAAATAAAAGGAAGATGACAAGGGGGAGAAGAGGAAGCTGCCCTAGCATATGACAGACCTGCAGAAGAATTCGGTTTTTCTTCTTTTAGCTGTGACCTCAAACTTCAGCCTTTTTAAAACTCTGATCTAGTTATGAATCTCTTTTGGGTAGCACAGAGTTCTGCTTTTTGGAGGCCTCTTCTTCCCTTCCTTGTCAGCAGCCTTTTCTGGACTGCTCCATCAGATGTTGCTGCTTTCTCTCCCTAGTCCATCAGGGCCTGTTTATAGGCCTGACACGCTTTTCTGTCGCTGGAGATGCTTAAAAAAGCCCCACAAACCTCCTGATGCACTCAGCCAAAAGGAGCGTATGTGTTGCTAATACAGGGTAACAAATGCCAGCAGGACTTGCTGGAGGGTTGCGTCTGGGAGCGGAGGCGAGAATGAGCTTTTCCCTGTGTCATCCTTTCTGCAGGGGAGAGACCACGGCGGTGCGGAGGTCACCCACACGCTGCGTCTCCGGAAGGGAACCTAGAGCCTCAGCTGAGGAGCCCCCACCGTGGCGGGCAGCTCCGTGTCGTCTGCAGAGCAGCCTCCCTCCCTCCCTGCCAGCCATCACCTCGCCCAGAGCCACTGAGCGAGACCGAGACGGGCGCTCTGCGAGGAGGGGGTGCCTCTGCGCTGTTAATCATCTTAAAATAAATGAAGATGCTACACAAGATATATATAAATTGACGTACTAATCAGTCCCATGGTTCCTTATTTCCTTTGTAATAAACAGTGGAGTTGGCAAGCACTGTGGCAGCACAAGGCATCTGTATTAATCAAGAGAAGTTTGAGACACTGGAAAAATTAAACTTTATGTGATTTGGACAGCATGAAGAAGTTAAGCACTGTAACAAAAACCTCCCTGATGCTCACAATGACTATTTGATACATTTGAAAAACAGCAGTGGATTCGAGGGCTGGAGAAGTATTAATTAATGAAACTGCCACTGCCTGTCATGCTGAAAAGCAAATTAAGGGAAAAAAAAAAGAACAACAACAGAGAGAGGAAGAATGGGGGGTGCGGGGAAAAGGTGGCGTTTGGTGCTGAGAAAGCGATGCTTGATGAAGGATTAAAGGGACTAAAGAGAAAGACCGTCATTCTGCAATGGTTTGTTTCATTACAGTTTGGGGACCACTTGCATTTCTAGTGCTCTTGCTCTTGACTGCGCACCATTAATAGTATGTGAATATGGAAATTGAAACACTTCCAGAGAAAAAGCTTCTATTCTTGCTTAGGAAAAGAAAAGCTAGTCGAACACTAAGAGAAAAAAAACAGGCTTCTGTGTTTTACTCTCAGGACCTTTTTTTTTTTATAACAGGGCTACTTTCTCCAACCAGATCCCGACAAAGCAAGTCCTCACTTTTTTAGTAGAAACAAGAGAAATAATACATTAAAACACTCAGCTCTCTAACGCCGCTGGTCTGTACCTTTGGAAGAGAAAAAGTGTCACTGCGCAACTTGGGGCAGCCCTGGGCCCGTAAGGTACTTCCCGCTCCTGCGTTTGGTTCAGCAGGCCAGCTACGCTCTGCACCGGGCCCAGTGACGTTTTGGCACGAGGAGGAGCTCATTGTGTGGTGGCAGGTTAATGTTCATATAAATGTGTCATGTCTCGTACTTGGTGATCACTGGTGATGTTAGGAAAAAAAAAAAAAGAAAGAAAGAAAAAAAAGCTTTATATACCTCTTCTACCGTAACTCTTTAACTGCAAGTTTTCAAGGTGGGGTTGTGGCACATAACAGGTTGTTAAACCATGCAGTGTAAGCAATTAAAAGTGTATTCCACAGATATAAATATTTTCTTTTCTTATTGCTGTGACACTATGTGTGATGGTAATATTTCTGAGAGTTTCAGATTTTGCACATATAATTTTATGCATTATCAAAAGTTACTGCTGCCTTGAAAGAAAATGTTCTGTGAAAATTTTTGCAAAAGCTTTACTAGTTTGTTTTTTTAAAATTGTAACATTTTGTAAAGGCAGGAAGCGGATTAAAAAGAAAAAAACAACCTAGCATGCTAAATATATTTTTCAAGAAAGCAATAATTTTACATGTACAGAAATAATGCTAACCTTTAATACAGGTGAGAGCAACAGTTTACTTAATGCATTAACGGAATAGTGCTGTTTTTGTAGACATGGGCTTCTGACACAAAGATTTGTTTAAAAAAACAAAACGCAGAAAAAACCTTGAAGTGTGATCCTTCTGTTCTAACCGTTTTGGGGAGGGGGGGGGTGCTTTTCTAAAGAGCTCTAGTCAGTAATTGGTTCTGGATACTACTTGTTACTTGTTTTAAATTACTTGATGGTTTTTGTTACTTTGCAACACTTGCAACAATGCAAATTAACTTTCTTATGTATTTTTTTTTAAACTAGTTTTTCCTTATGCTATTACACCAGATGTATACCAGAATCCTCTGTAAGTCTCGGTGTAGTTAGGAATGTCTGTGCAAGTACTTTTAAGTGACTGTAATTAACTGTTTTGTGAAGTTATTTTGAGGGAGGTGGCATAGACACATTCCATTGTACACCAAAAAAAAAAAGGAGAAAAAAAAAAAAACCTGAATTATTTTGCTGTGTTGCTTTATGATTATCATTTTGGGTTTGCACTAGCTTGCTCGGTTTGGTTTGGGTTTTTTTCGTTTTGTTTTGTTTCACTTTTGTTGCTTCTCTGAATCATATTTTCCATCAGTGGAAGTAATGGTGACAGTTCAGGACTGCACAAAAGCTAGTTGCTTAGCCTATTTGTTTGTGTTTTAATTATTAAAAACTCTTCTGTACCCAAAATGGCACGAAAGTACATTTGTAATTCCTCTTTATTTTTTTTTTTAATGGTATTCTTTTTGGCAAGCAGATCTAGAAAATCTGAGTTAATATTCAGAGCCAAGAGCTTCTTTCTGGAGTTTTTCTTCCAGAATCTCTGACAGAGAAGTGAGTGCTGTCACTGCCATTACCAGGGTACTAATCAGCAAAGTTTACAATCATAATTTAGCTCCATGAAGAACAGCAGTAATAGAAACGAGTTTTAAAAATTATATGCTGTGTATAGCACAGAAATGAGATTTTCACTTAATTAAACATGAAATAAGTGTTGGGGGGGGGAAAGCCAACCTTAAAGACCATCTGTTTTCAGAATCAAATCCCACAATTTCTGTTTTCTTCTTTATCATTGTATTGTATTGATTTGTTATTTTAGATAGGCCATAGTATTTAAAATGAGTTGTGTTCCTTATTTATTTAGTCAATGGGCTTTGATCAGCTTTTTTAAGCAAGTGATAACTTTTTATGGCATGACACACTCCTGTAAAGCCCTTTTATGACTGTTACAGGGACTTTCTACTACCTCTACCAATCTACTGTTTCTTCTCTTAACAGGTTTTTATGGTGTTGCAAGTCTAATGTAACTTAGACAATAAAGGGTTTGATTATCTACGCTGCAGATTCTCAGTGTATCTGCCATCTCTCTCTTTCTCTCTCCCTCACTCTGTTTTTTTGTGCGGTTCATTATAGATAAAGTGTAGAAGATCATCTTTATTACAGCTCAAGTGAAAGAAAGACATTCCATGCTGGAGTACTTTCATATCCTGTATGTTGTGCACTGACCGAAACTTGAACTTTGAGAAACTTTTTCCACAGAGCTAATAGGCTACTACCTTGCCATCATACTGTTTGCATTCTTTAAATTCCTTCTGTCAGAAATGCTATGAATAAAGGGGTACACACTGCAAAATGGAAAGCAAGCTAGAAAGCCAAAACAGTTTTAAGTTTTGTATCTCAAACCCACTTTAATCTTTAGTAAAAAGTAAATTGCTGCCCCCATTCTATGGAAGACTCTGTTTACATGAGAGCAACTAGTTAAGAACTTAATTACCCTTTGGAAAACAGCATCTTCTTAGTGCAAACCAGTGTTCTGCTATTAACTACTCAGATAAAAACCTGCAACTGGAGGGATTGCCAGGTGTTGACATGATGCACCTTTTGTGGTAATACCTGTAAAGAGATGGAGGAAGCATGTGAAAGATCTGTAAGGGACTAAGTTTTGACTCTCTCTGCAATTTATGTAAGTAGACAGAAGGCAGTGCCTGAGAAAGGCCAGTGCTGAGATTGGGACAAAGGAGAAGGAAGGAGTGAAGCAAGAGTGACCAGAATCACCAATGAGTAGGAAAGTTGCACAAAATGGCAAGGTCAACAGTGTGAGAGAGCAGAATGATGAGGAGGTAGAGCAGAAACTGCAGCCTAACCGGGAGAGGTCTGTGCCTTGCAAAAGGATGCTTCAATAAAAGGGAGTAAGGATGGGTACATGGGCAGCTTCTGGGGAGATGGATTGGAAGCTTCAGAAAATAAGCACATAATTTAAACTCGGTGAATCATCTTACTCTGCAGAAATGTTATTTTGTGAAATGAGCCTGAATGATGTTCTGACAGAAAATAAGGGGATGCCTTTTTGGATCTTTACTCTCTTGACTGATGGGTGACCCAGAGTGAGGACTGTAATTCTGAGTAGTTGAGGCTGGACTGAGGGGTCTCTCCAACACCCGAGGGATTTTGAAAAGCACATTGCTCTTTTCAAGAAACAAGCAGACTCTGGTTAGCCCTAAGCAGGAAGGGAAAAAAAAAAAAGTAGGGAAGAAGGCATGGTGTTTTAAGCAGTTGCTGAACTGGAGCAATCCTTTGAGGATGCTAGAGGGTACATTCAGATAGCATTCTCTAATACAGAATATTTTAAGATGTCTCAGAATGTTGGGTAAAAGAGCTGGGGATGCTCAAAGCTGTTAAGAAAAAAAGTCCAATATTAAAATGGCTTCAGACACTTGGCTCTCTCCTTTGTGAAACCCTTTTTATCTCAAGTTGTGGATCATGATACAGACAGCTTGATTTGTTTGTTCCTGTGTCATCGGTGTTGTCTACAAAGGTGAGTTACTTGTCAAGAGTTTAGAAAATGTGAGGTACCCATGTTCCCTTCTGTAAGTGAAAATCTCTGCATGCCATATTTCATCATCCTCAACTCAAGTACCACAGGAGTCTTGGAAGATTTTTCTAAGCAGAGAAACATGATTTATCTTCTAAATATTTGATTTTCTGGTATGACACAAAATAAAAGGGACACTGGCCCTCCAGTTCATCTGACCCCCAGAATTCAACTGACTTTTTTTGGGACAGGGCAGCATTATGCCTTGGCTGGGACAATGAAGGAGGCACCAGTGGTTTCCAAGACCTATGGCTTGCCACAGAGCACTGGAGTGGTGCTGCAATAAACACACTTCTACTAGGGACCTCTCTTGGCAAAGGTAGTTTGCAAACTGCACCATTTCTTCATCTTACCACAACTTTCTATGAGAGTCATGTTGATGCCGCTGGAATACTGGGTCTGTTCTTCCAGATGGGAGCAAGCGGTGAGAGGTCACTGCAGTCAGAGGACCATGGACTTAAATGATAACCAGCTTACTGGCTGTTGTTTTTCAGAAGTTTTCTTTGTGTTCCTTTCCTCCCTCAGAGAGCACAAATGCAGGTGGTTGGTTGCAGCATGGAGGAGGTGACATCTCCAGAGCAGTGGTGGGAAGAGGTGGCTGGGAAGGGTTTATGTTCAGAAGTCCATGTCAGGGCTTGCTGAGTGTCTCGTCCCTTCTGATGGGCTTCCTTCCCCCTGTCTCCTGTCAAGTGACAGATCAAATCCATTGTTGTGTGGCTGTGTTCCCAATGATGCACAGAAGCTTGCTGTGGATATGGGAATGTTTGCTTGTTCTCCAAGGTTTTTTTCTTTTCAAATATTGACAGAATAGAGCATCTGTGGACTTCAGTGTTAGAGACAATCTGGAGGAAGCCTAGGTAGTGCAGATGGGACGTAAGGCACATTTTCTATCTGTAGAATGGTAGGTCTACTGGCAGGCTCTAAGGGCTCCTTGCAGTGATGAATTAATGCAAATTTCCTAACTAGAAAGTAGAAGTGTATGGAAATGTGCTCAGGTTTTACACCAGCCGTGCAATGGGAGCAGCCCAGGAGCCCCAAGGTTTTTTAGCTGGGAAGATGTTCCAGGCCCTCCTGTGGAGGACCCTGCATGTGAGGAGTGGCATGACTTAGACTCTGGATGGTGACTTCTGGAAAGGCTCACTGCAACTCTCACTTCACCCTTTGCAAGTAAGGGCTCCTAGCACCTGGCCAGGGGTTATTTGTGACAGAAGTGACATGTAAGAAGCCTGCAGGAACTTCTGAGCCAGGCTGAGTACAGTGCTAGAGCTAAATCCAAGCAGGCCCAAGTGGAATTGCAATGAATTCACCAGAGGAGGGCCATGAGGTTGATCAGGGGACTGGAGCATCTCCCATACGAAGACAGGCTAGGGAAACTGAGACTGTTTAGCCTGGAGAAGAGAAGGCTGCGTGGAGACCTCATAGCCGCCTTCCAGTATCTGAAGGGGGCCTATAGGGATGCTGGGAAGGGACTTCTTAAAAGGGCATGTAGTGATAGGACAAGGGGGGATTGGTTTAAAGTGATGGGGGGAGGGGGGTGGGAGGTTTAGATTAGACGTTAGGAAGAAATTTGTCATTGAGGGTGGTGAGGCACTGGCACAGGTTGCCTGGAGATGCTGTAGCTGTCCCATCCCTGGAAGTTTAGCACTCTCCGGGTTAGAAACACGTAAGGAGTTCTGTGTAAGGCTACTTGGGTTATTTTCATTCTGTACCTACTGACAGAACATGATGTGAGGAATCACGTGGCTTTTAAGGTGAGGCAAGTAGAAAGGAAATGGTCGAAGCGGCAGCAGTGTTGCTGTCCGAAACACCTACTTTTTCAGAGTATGACATTAAATTACTTGGTAACTGAGTTCATTCTGCTTTGCATTTGTTATGTTGAATAAACAGGGACTTTAAAGTGAGGCACATCTGGAGGCACCATTAAACCTACCTGAGTTTTACTTCTCAGGTTGTATTTTCTGAATTATTTTCCAGAGAATGAGTCTTCGGGAGTTTTTAGGAAAGCTAGAAAAAGGTTTTGACAGATTATTTTGGCTGTATCCAGGATTACAGTGTTTCAGGGATTTGAACTTGCAAGAAACAGGTGAGTGCTGAGGTGGCATAAGAAGCACCGAGGCTGTAAACCTACCTAGATGTTGATTTAGCCATTTTATTACTCAGGCTGGTTTGGTAAGTGTGACTCCAGGGAGTACAGGTGGCTCCTAGAACCTCCTCTGATCATTTTTCATACTACTTGTGGCAAAGGAATTTTCTTTGTAAGGTTACAGTTTCCTTCATTATATGAAGGGCCTCTTAGGTCAGTGTCTGTCTGTGCTGGGCACCGTACAGTAATAGATACTTCCTCATGCAGAAGCTGCATGTGTGTTGCCATGCAGAAGTGACTCTGAGCTGGGCTTACGGGCAAATTAACCTTCTGCCCACCTCACTTACCTGCTTGAATGCCTTTAAGCTGCCTCTGAGGCAAGCTAGTTACTGCTTTGAGAAGCTAGGTGCAATGCGCAGGGGACGCACAATGCTCTAAAGGCATTACCTGCCATGGGGATGGGCCCTGTCACCCTTGGTTTCATCAGTCAATCTGTCCTGAACATCTGCTCTTAATGCAGCAAAGATGTGAAGAAATAATGCTGCCTGGGTGGTGGACATTGCTTGCCACAAGGTCAGGCATGATGTATAGGCAGTCTGGCTTCAGGCTGAGCCCAGGCAAGTTAGATGTGAGAGAGTGTGATTTCACAGCTCAGGTAAATGCCTAGGTGTGTAGGAAGGCTATGGAGGAGCCTCACTTCTCAGCAGCTTGCATAGTATGTAGGGAGTGCATAAAGGACACGGCGATGGGCTCCACTGGGCTGGTACAAAGGAAGAGCATTTGCTCACAGCCCTACAGCATATGCAAAGAAAGACATGTTCTTCTTAGGCTTCCAAAGGATGCTAAGGGTTTTTGGCAGCACAAGAACTTGACAGTCTTAACCTGCCTAGGTATGTGGAAAGCTTGATACTTCACTATTTCTATAGAAATCCTTTAATTGTTTAATTGGTTTTAATTATTCTGTCTATCCATGAGTCTATATTGTTTTTGTACCATTGGAAGGATGGGAGCTGTTTCTTAGAAGAGACTGGAAGCCTTTGGAGTTCTCTGCATCCTTCACCAACGTGGAAAAAGGGCAAACTATCTTCTCCCACCTTATTTGAAGTAACTACATTAACATCAGTGGGATTTTTGTGTAGTTGCATGGGTACATGGTAAGGACAAATTTGACCTCCAGTCAGTGATGTCCAGACACTTGATATACGTCTATGTGCATAGTTACTTTATGAACGGAAGTGGTTAGAGCAGGGATTGCAGAATGATCACAAAATGGTCCTGTTCCCTGCACACATCTGGATAAACTTGTGACACCAGTCCTAAAGCCAAGCTCCAGCAAAGAGTTTGTTGTGATCTGATGTCATAGATTAGCTCCTAATGTTTTAACTGAAGTTTATTCTTTCGGCAAGAAATGCATCTTAAGGAAAAAAAAAAATCAAAACCAAAAAAAAACCACCCCAAACCCAACAAAAACCTTGCAATCAAACAGCCTCAGAAGATGGAGGTAAACAGGTGTAGCTGACCCAGTGAAGAAGCAATTGCAACAGTGATACTTAATATACTCTGAAAGTTTTGGTTTTAGTATGGAAATGATACCAGTTGAAGTGAAAGCAATACTATCTATGTGGGAAAGTGGCATTGAAATATTCTTTCTTTCTTCTGCCTTTTGTCAATAAGAGAGGCTTGAATTATGCATTAGCAAGCTATAGAGTTATGGAAGATAATACAGCAAGGTTATGAACTCAGAACAAAAGAAGTGGAAACTAGGTTCAACTTGGTAATATATTACTTGGAACATATATAAATGGTTATAATGCTTTGCACATTATGAAGACAGTAGTCACGTATTTAAATGAGAGCAGAGCTATTGCTTCAAGATTTTCTTCTAATATTAATTTGGGCATTGTAATTAGTTCTTCTTGGGAAGCCTTGCAGTGTTCAGTATATTTAGAGCTTTGTGGAATATTCTAGAAAATGACTTTTAAGTAGGTATAGTTGAGATGTCATTTTTTGCATAGATATCAATTTGTATTCACATAGATGAAATTCTGAATCACCAGCTGTGAACAGTCATCTCTTGAAATGGGAGTGATCTTTGGACAGAGAAGGCCAAAGCAATACTAATTCTAAATACCAAGTGTTTGGAGGAGAAACCATAAGCAAAGAATTATTCACAGCATTTTATTTTTCTCTAACATCATTAATTTTTTTTACGATGTGCTTTGCTCCTTAAACTGATGAAAAGGAAGGAAAATCCTTTGTCTGATTGATTTGCTATCTGCTGGTAGTTTGAAAATGGCACATTCCTGCAAAGTCTTTCACCCAAGTGATGTCCAGCCACTGTTACCTACTGGATGCTGGTGCTCCTTCTGACCTTGGTGTCCACCCCAACCCACAAGGTCTTGTCCACCCCTGGCTGCGCAGGTACTCATCTGCAGCACTGGCAGAAAAGAAGTCCACACTGAGCCTGTCTTCAGCATTCCAGGTTTATCCGTTATGTTCTTTGTGTATGTACAAGAGGCACATTGTTCCCAAGTCAGTTGTGTTTGGAGCCAGGGCACTTGCTTTCCAGTTCTCCAAGACAGAGCAGCATGGGGTGGGATAGAGCTGCTGTGGCAACATTATGTTTCCCAGTGATCAATGGGATGATTCAGTTGGTGCTTCTCTGGGCCCCAGGGCCCAGGATGACACTGAGAGGTTTTGCTACGTTGGCTCTGAGGCCCTTGGCTGCCCCACCATGAGTAGTGCCTGGGCTTGGGCAGATGCTGATGCTGGGTCCACTCAAGTCCATCTTTTTACCCACATGAAACCAATTCGCTTCATAGTCAACATGGAGCAGGGAGGGTGCTGTAAGCCTGTTGAGATACTGCCTTTCTCTTTCTTGCTCAGCTTTGGAGGCAGGTAGGAGCCTGGCTCCTCGGTCCTCCATGCTGGGCTACGGCTGCCACCAGTCCTCACTGCTGCTGCCCACGGGTGCATGCTCTTCTGCTGGGGTTGTCTGCCCTCCTCCTGCAGTGGCGGGGGAAAATGACTTCATGTTTTTGTTGCCTTTGCCAATAATGCACTTAAATTATTGGGGGTTCGTTGTTGTTTTTGTTTTGGGTTGTTTGTTTGTTTGTTTTTTTCCAGATAGGATTTTGGGCAAAAATCAAGTAGAGAAAATTCAACTACAACAGTTGTGGTTTGTTTGGTTTTTTTAAAGAGAATTATGGACTTCGAAAACAAGGTCTTCCAATGGCTGACGCTGTTCACTAAATCAATGAGAGCCATCTGATGTGCACTCACAGTTCCCTGAGCTGTATCATTAAACAAGTGTAAGTTAACCAACCTTTAGTCCACTGTTATTTGCTTTTAATCACAGCTGAGGAGCTGCTTAAGAAAGGTCTTGGGAAAAGCAAACCATTTCTTGAAGAGAGGAATGGGGAGTCCAAGGTAAGCATTTACCAGTTGCCAAGAATCTTTAGATCCACTTGGTGTCTCATTATTTGCTGAATAAACCACCTGGCATTGCTTAGAAAAACATCAGTATAATTCCTTTCCAAGACAGACCTAATTGTATAGCAGTGTGTGGTCATTATTTTCTTCCACATCCAATCTGAGACTGGGAGCACATGCCATATAGTTTCATTCTCTTTTCATTTCAAAAGCAATGTCCTTAAAAAATGAATAATTGTGGGGAAATGGTACTATGTTTGGCTACTCACACTAACTGTCTTGCTTAGGAAAGGTTCCAGCTGAACCCTTACAAAAGAAGTAAAAATACACACACTTGCCCCAGCATTATTGTGCTCTGCAATAAATGGTCATGATGAGGAAAACAGAGGAGACTTTGGTTTTGTCTTTTGTGTGGTTGCTTTTTGGGTTCATAGATGAGGGCTCCATTGTCTTCAACTAGTCATCAAGAAACCTCTCATTTTCTTCCTCCTCGTTACATGCACTCCCATGCCCATCATCATGAAGATTGTGGTTCTTGGTTATGAGAGGAGAGTTGATTCCTAATGTTTGATCATTCTTATTACCTGCGAATTCTGGAAACTGGTTCTGAAGAGCATCTGGTGGGAGCTGGTTGGGATGTCGCAAGAATATACGTGCAGTTCCTTCAGTTTATTCACTTGAGGGACTGCTGCACGCTGCCCTGGCATGGAGGCTTTTTAGATTTGGGTTTCACTCCTGAGCGTACTGCCAGTAATTAAGCCTGACAAGTCATGGATGCACGGATCACGCTGGGTGAGTGACTTCCACTTGGAAGAAACGGCACCCCGGGGCCACCTAGGGTAAGAGGTAAATGCATCCTTACCCTTACTGTATAGCCAGTGCCAGTGAGGAGCACAGCAGGGCCTAGTTCTCAGGTACTGATGTCATGCAGGTGTGAAAGTCACCACTTCATCTATTCTGCTTGTGCCTGTCTCCTTGTTGCTGAGGTGTAGCTCCACCAGTTGCCTATTAGGGAGTTTCTGTTTTCAGGTTGGTTTCAGGTAGGCTCTGGGAGAACTGCAGAATTGTGACCTGTGGAGGGTTGATGGCTCTTTCCTGACTATCACTAGCTGCTGTGGTACACCATCTCCTCTGGAGCTCGGAATGGATGTGGAATAGAAAGCATGAGAACGTACAGCCTACGTGACCTCGGGGAGCACTGTCTTTTGTGCCAGTGTCCATCCATGAGAGGCTGGGGCTAATTTTTTTTCTAGACAGCCTGAATCATGTTACAGTTTTCATCAGATTTTTAGAATTTTCAAACTTTGTTTTCTAATTTAATTCTCAGTTTCACAGCAGTCAGGTTTTGTCCATAGGACATAACGCAGCTTAAAAAAATGAACATAGAAACAGTTCGTGGGTAAAAAGTAGTTCATAACTTGGGTGGTTTAAGACCAGTTTCTGGTCTCCTGTCGGCTGAGGAGAAAAGCTGCTGCTGCTTTCCATAAAGGTAGGAGCCTGTCCTTGCTCTTCATTTCCAGTACTTATTAGTTTTACCACATTCATATTTTTATATTTTGCTTTTGGAAGAGAGAGGGACAGAATGATACTCCCTTCCTTCTGATCTTGCTGTGATTATGTAGCATAAATCTCCCTTTATAATCTTATCACTGGGCAATTCAGTTATTTTAAATGTGAGCCTTCTTGCACACTAATCAGTTCATCTTCAGGTTTTTAAAAGCACTATTTCATAATTCTGCACATCCCAATTGCTTCTGAGTGTCCAGCCTAGCTCTGCCTTCACTTATCCCCGTCTCCCTCCTTTCTGACAAGGCAGGCTCTTTCTCTCGCTCACAGTCGTTGCATTCCTTCCAAGTTGATGCACATAGTCATTTGTAATCAAGGCTGTAAATTGTATTTAAAGCTGTACTGCACTATCCATGGATATTTGAATCATAAATGAGAGTATTGTCCTGCCTGTACTCTCACTTATTCTCTCAGCCGTAATAGATCCTTTCATTTGTGCTCAATTAGCTTTTCCACTCCTGCATTCAGATGCTGAAAGTTTCCACTCTTTTCTTCAGGTCTTGAATGCTGATGGTGTAGCCACGTTTGCCTCTACCCCATAATTTGCTTAGCTCTTTTGTGCCACAGATTTCACTGAATATGGTTTGTTTGTTTTGACAAGTTCAAACACCATGACTATAATGTGCTGTAATATAAAAATGTTCCCTTTAATTATTACTGGGGTGCAACGGCTCCAGGATGGACCTCTTTGGTGTCTGGGCTTTTATGTGTCCAGGTTGAACATAACCAGAATTTTGGGTCATTGGGGTGTTTTCATTCTGATAGAGCAGCCAGCCAAGTCACAGCAATCATGTGTCACAGCGAGTCATTTTTAGACAAGCAAGTACTCTCTGCAAGTACACGGAGTCCTCTTCCTTCTGCTGCAGTGCTCTTACGCTGAGATGGATAATCCAGCCTGCTGCCGTTCCTGGCCCCTTTCACTCTGCCCTACTGGTCTGGGGCAGTAAAACCTTGGCAGTGCTGCTGGCTGCTCCCTGTTAGGTGTTACAGCTCCCCTGGGACTTCAGCCTGGTGCAGAATCTGTGGCTCCTAATGCTTGTAATGATCTGTTCCGCTGCCAGCACAGCTCTTTATGTTCACTGACATCTCCAAAGGTGGAATTAGAGAGTCTTCTTGTGAGCGAGTGTTTCCTTTTCCTTTCACGTTTCCACCCCCGGGTTTTGTTTGTTTTTTTTTTCTGCCTGTTTTCTGAGAAGAAAACAAGCAAAGCTCAGTGAAAATTAGCGAGCTTTGCTTCCTTGCCTTGTACTACAAATGTGCACGTACCTTTCCAGTGTGATCAGACAGGTTTTGTTTCTCCTCTTGTTCCATAAATACAGACTGATTCCAGTTTTTCTTTCAATTGATGTTCACTTTGGTTTTGAAAGTGTTTTTCTTTAGGGGAATTCTCTTTCCCTTTGAACAAAGCTGATATATTTAAATAAATGCTTCTTTCCTGAACTAAGCCCTGGGATAATGTTGCAGGAGGGTAATTGACGTGTACTTGAAACTAACATCTCAGAGATTATTTTGTGATCATCTTCCAAGGGGAAGACAGCCATGACCTTTCTTTCCAGGACTGTCCATGGATGGAGGAAGAATATATCTGGATGAAGTTTGTCCTTAATATTTGTGAAGGTTTCTAGTAGGTTTAAACTGAATACAACAGGAGATAGTCTCTAGTTTATTTTTCTTGCTATAGAGACATCCCTGAGTTCCCTTAAATTTCACCCTGAAGTTTTCCTATCATGCGATACTCTAGAATTAAAAAATAAAATAAAAATATCTATATCTCTGAAATACTAAAATGAAGAGAGCTTCACTTTGAGTGTAAGTGCACAAAAAATCCAGGGAGGAAGTGGGGCAAAGACAGTGGAGATGTTAAGGTATTCATCTGGGATGTGAATCTGAAAGCAAGCCAGGAAAATACACCAGCTAATAAGACCTTTGTTGACCTGCATTTAGTGGGGAGGATTTAGGGCAAGAATTCTGTCCCTAAATCTCACCAGTAAGAAATGACAAATCTAAGCAATAAAGTATCATGCTTGGGGCTCTGCATCAGGGGTACACAGAGCTTGTTGGACAAAACGTTCTAGAACAGTCAACTCTTAACTCCTTCATGAACACCAAATGTAGCTAGATTGTCTTTTCATATTTAGAGATATCCTAAGTATAAGCTGTTTTTTAATTTGTTTCTTTGATTCTTTGCTGCTTTCTTTCTTTTCCCCCAGTTAGAATGAACTAGAAAACTCCACCAGTCCTCATTTATTTGGCACTTTTCATTTGACAGCTCTGAAATGTTTGATTTTTGTGAATCCACAATCTTTATAGATCCCAAAGAGACCTATATAACTAACAAAAACATGGTATAGCTATTCTAAGCCTTTATATATGTATGTATAAAAATCTCAGTCACCATTCTTTCCTGTAGGCACCTTTCTCATTGTGGGACCCTACTCATCTATACAGAAAACCCAATTTGAAATCCTATCGTTTCCTCCTGAAAGGTGGGTCAGTCTGTGCCTCTGCTGATACGGATTTTCCACATATACTGACCTTGTGCAGCATTTCTACTTAGTGAATTAAAATCAGTGGAGAGAGCCAGCCATGTACAAGTCTCAATGGCCTCATTTTATTATACGCACTTTAAGGATAGACTGTTAAGGAGGAACATTGCTTGGATGATGGAGAATAGCAGGTCAGGCAGACAAAGCACAATGGAATTGCTTGGTTCGTAACCTGATCTGCAGATTTCCATGGTTGCAGTCCTGTGCTATCCTCCTTCGTACATCTGTACCCTGCACATATAATTATATCTCATCTCCAGAGTTACTGCCATTTTAATATTACATACTGCAGTCATAGTATCTAATATTGCTATCAATGTCTTATTTTTATTTGGGTTTATTTGGGGTTTAGAGTTTCAGGATCCTGACAGTAAGGACTCCTTCTCAGTCCAGAAGGTCATCATCCTTTACCATGACAGACGTATACCAACATTGTAATCATTGATGGCATCCAACCACACTCCAGCAAGGTAGCTTGCTCTGAACACAGTTTTGGATCTCTACATGATACAAATCATGCAGAAATCATGTTTTTAGGAAGGTTGTTAGGAACAACTGTGGTTTTAGGAAGGGTCAGACGTGGCAGGAAAAACAAACTGAGACATTCCTGACTGCTCCTGAGCTGTTTGAAGGCTTGCTCGTGCCTTTTCCTTTTGGCATATGTCCTTTGGGCATCTTCCTAACTGGAATTGCCTCGAAGCAAAGCAGAAGTTGTTGGGATATAAAAATGCCCCTATTTTGCATTTTCACCTTAAAACTGCCAGTATGCTGCAAATGCTAGCTGTCCATTACCCCCATGCACAGAGGCGTGCTTCTCACTGACTAGGGAGCTCCAGGAGGTCTTGAATCAGAGATGAGATGTTAAGAATGAATTTTCTTCTCTGAGATGAAATGAGACTCTTACTATTATTTTATCATAGTGTTTTGGTATTTAATATACAAGGATTTGACAAAGTGCTACTGTATAATCTTCTAAGACTACCCATTTTGTCCCATAAAATTATTATATCCAGTCTTAAAATGTTAAATATGTCACTATTAAAGTAGAGTATCATAAAATTCAGTTTATAATACTGAAACTCAAAAATGACACAATGTTATCAATTACATTCCTCAGTAATATTCAACTTTCTTCATTTTTCTTTAATTTTGCATTTTAGTGTAACAAATTGAGATTAAAGCCACAGCTCCAGTTCAAGGTCTCTTGGCGGTGAATGGCAGTAAAGTTGCAAGTAAAGTGGTAAGAAAACAAATCACCCTGTAATCTAATATTTAATAACGTTTCAGACAGATTACGGAGATTTAAGACCCTGTGTTGTAATCAGCATTGGATCAGGGCAGATACACTAGTTATTGCAGGGGGAAATTTTCATCTCCTGAAAAATGCGGATCATCAGTGGAAGACTGGAAAGACACTGAAATTTCAGTGTAAAACTGAGACTTCTTTCTGGTAGGTTTTTTTTTAGATTCCCATTGTGCTCCCAGGACACAGAAATCTGTGTTCCATTGTTTGCTTTTAACTGGAGAAATTGTATATTCCCCATTCCCTTGCATTCCCTGTCACCTCTCCAGTTGGGGCTGGCATTGCACATCTTTCATCTGGACTTCTGCATTGCTGGAACAAATGTAGGGAAAACTTCCCTAAAAATGAAAAAAAAACCCAAAACAAAATTCCAAAATGGGCAGTAAATGCTCTGATCCATTTCTACTTATTTTCTATTTTTTAAAACTTGTATTGTTATCCCGTATTTTATTTTTCTAACACCGGAATGTAACAAAATTGTATTTTTATTCAGCTCATAAAGGACTGAGCCTCCTTTTGAAAATTTGTTCAACTGACAATGAGCTGATGGCCAAGTTGCACAATAATGCAAGGAAGAAAGTTACACTTGAGTTAGCGGGGCTTTCTTTGCACGTAATGTACATATCAATTACTTAGTGATGCATTATACGGTATAATCTAATTCAGCATGTCAAACTTTTCAACCCAATTTATAAATTCAGCTGCATCAGCCTCTGCATCATTTACACCAAGTAATTTTTAGCTTCCCTAGAAATCAGCTCCTACAGAAAAAAATGGCTAGATTTATTGTATGTGTTATACTCTGGGACCTAGTTTTCTCATTGAGCAAAATGAATGCAGTGAGTTTCACACAGTAGAACTAGATATTGTATTTTGTATGCTGAGCCTTTTTCTTTCTTTTTTCTCCCTCTCTTTCTTTCTCTCTTTTTTCCCCCCTCCAATAGAGCTATCCAGTGTTGAATATGTCAGTGTGCCTTGAATGTGCAGTCACATTCTGGGGTATGTCTTTGAACTCTTCAATGGTGCTTTGCATTTCTTTGAGACCTTTTATGGGAAGGAAATAGAGAATTGTGGACTAAAACGCTGTGTGGTTGTCTCATTATTTCTCTTCCATTAAAAAAAAAAAGGGCGTTAGTTTCTGTTAGACAGGGACACCTCCGTTATAGAGTATATTCAGCATCTACTGTGCATGGCTCCATACTGATGCTCACAGACAGCATGGGGTATTGTGAACCAATTTAGAAGGCCAAGACAATAGTTCTGTATCTGCTCTGAACAAAGAAATTATCATCTCCAGCTAGCAATAATTTTGACAAAAGGATAAATTGATTTTCAACATACATCTCATTCCTGGCTACTTGTTAAACTTTATTTTTTTAAATAGAAAAAGAACCCAAACTCAGAACCTAGAGAAAGATAAAGACTAATGGCAAGTAATCAGAGGATAATAAAGTGTGACCAGAAAAATTAGAAGCTCCCCTGCAGCTCTAATTAAACTAGTAGGAAGCATACCGGGGGAAGGATGGCAGGATGGGATCTCTAAATACATTCTCCTATGTAGAGCAGGATTCTGACACCCTTCCTCAGGGAAAGTAAGGGTTTGGTACCTAAATGGTTATAAGCAGCAGGCATTTGAGTGTGAGGTCATAGTATAACATTTGGCATGTTGCAGCTGGAGAAGCTTGTGCCGCAACACTTAATATGCAGTGCTTATGCTGCAGTCAACTGCCTCCGTATTGCAGCGATGTGAAGTGTGAGTGTCACCAGCCAGAGACATATAAATTAAAGGTATTTAAGGAGAAATTTCACAAAGGATTGTTCTGGCACATGAAGAGGAAAGCCAGTCAAAGTTTTGTACAGAGAAGTACTCATAGAGATTGTGCTAATATACTTTATGAGGTTTCTTTGATTCTTTTATTTACAGTTTAACACATTTGATTTCCACACATGCTAGGTATGAAGAGGAAAGAGGACAGTGAGACAATTTTCCTAGGACAGAGGCAAATTTTTTCCTCATAATTCTGGATATAGCCTTTGCTCAGTGACTGTGTTTATCTTTTAAGGGGTGGGGAGCATGGGCTTACCATCTCAACCAATTCTGCGCTCTAACACCCATAAAGTGTAATGCATCAAGTTTAATTTATAAAACCTATTTTGCACATGCCCCTTTGACAGAGACGTTCCACAAGCAGATATCTTTTTATACTGGACTTGGGGCGCAGCTTCTGACAGAGATTAGTGTATAACCTGAAGTAAAAGTATTGGTGTAAAATACAAGACTGTATACATGGGATTTCATCCAGAGCACTCAGCCAAAAGAAATACTGAACCACCGCTAAATCATTCTAATGAGTTAAGTATTGTGTGTGGCTTTGTTATTTTAAGCAAATGCACTCATATTTGTTTCTGGAACTGTAAGGGATCAGTCAAGCAAATGTTTCCGTGAAAGGAAAAAAATATATGTATGTTCATAAAACTTACACTGCCTTACTTTCTTGGTGGCAAGGTATTTAAAATAATTGTTCAATGAAAGACTAAACATTTTCTTGGAAAACACATTTAGCTCAAGAATTAGCCATGTAGGGTGTCCACTCCGCTGTGTAAAATAATAAACTTCATTCTTTCTTTTTTCTCTTTTGCCTGTAATACACAGCCACCTTTATAAAAGCCATATGTTACACAGAACCGGGCATTTTCATGTGAAAAAAAACCCCAACCGACAACCTAAACCTAGAAAGAATTAGATTTGCAGGCCTAAGAGAAGCACTTGAGTGGTTTCCAGTTTAAATTGGGGGTGAGGGAGTGGAGAGAGGGGCAAGGTAAGAAGGAAACAGTACATGTTAGCCTCAGCTCAGTGTTGGGTTGCCAAAACAGGGGCTTTCAGTAGGAACAAACAGAACTGCTTCAGCCTTTGCACTCTTCTCCAATTTTCTGTGGGTGTAGGGATTAAGTAACTAGTGCAGCTCATGCATGAATGGTTTCCCTCCCAGATGTGAAACATCTTCCAGACAGCTTGGCCAGACAGCTTTGGAAACATCTGCTGCTCTCTCTTCCTGCCCCACCTCATGGTCATCCTGACTGTGATGGGTAAAATAACAGGAAAACAAAAGGAGTGATTCCTGGGTGTTATTATTGTTTGATTTGAATAGGAGTTGGAAGGTTTTCTTTGCATGTTTTGCACTTGTGAGCAGCAAAACAAAGAGGCATCAACAGCAGTGTTTGCAGGAAGTAACTCTGGTGGGGCAGTCTGCCTTCAAAATGGGTGTAGATGGTTATGAGGGGCTTCCAGTCAAGGGCCATTGGACACGCACCCTGGAGCAGAGACAGGCACAGCAAAACCATCTCCTTACTATATCATATCTTGGCTCACTGAGACAGAGAGTTCTTTACTGGTAACATTTAGGGCAGTCACATGTGTGACCCAGTAACCAGGGTGGGGGGTTCTCCCATCAACCATACATTGCTGGAGTCCCCAAGCTGGGAACACCCCACTGCCTGTTTTTGAAATGCCATCCACTATCTCAGCTGCCCGTCAATTGAAGATTGTCCTTCTGGGAAAGGCTTCAGATGGTCATTTATGGCAATGTGTGAGACTCCCAGGAGCAGATGGGAGAGACCCTCCCTGCTGATGGCTATAGCCTTTTCCTTAATCTTCACCAAGCAGTCTCAGTCTCAGCAGCACTGGTTTGCTCATACACAGTGTGTAAATACATTGTTCTAGGTGGATTTCCAGGGTTCTCATGTCCCCCTTCAAAAAAAAACCCAACCCAACTCAATCCTACCACTTTGGAAGATCTTTCACTAAGCAGTGCCTACAAATGAAATATTGAAGGCATTTTCACTCTGTGATACAGAAAGACCAAACCCAGTATGGAACTGAGTGGGTTTTTTTGCTTCTCCTTATAAATCTTCAGTATTTAAAAATCATAAAGAGGCACCATTTCATTTATGGGATTTTGCAAAAACTAATTCTTCTCACCTCTCACAAAAAAAAATAGCCTATTTCAGCTAAGTGTTTCATGGTGCATTTTTTCCAGCTGTAGCCAGAAAAGACCTATTCTGGTGTAGATGTCATGACCCATTTCAAAAGAGCAGAGGCCAATAAACACAGAGAGCATGGTTTCAGTTTTATCATTACAGACTCAGGCACAGTGTGTCCATTACCAACAGCTGGAAAATGAGACAATGACTTAAAGTGGCATTATTGTGTTTCTCATGGATGGTTTACTGGGAAAGTTCAGAGAGGTGCAGACACTTGTGATAGAGAAAGCTCAACAGGGATTTTTCACTTCGTGTCACATGATAGTCTTAAAAAATTCCTGCTAAGAGATGTCAGAGGTGAACTGAATAGCTTGAGTCTAGTGCAAAAATCAATGCACACAAATTGTTTAGGTCCCAGTTCTGCTCTACAGCCTAGAAATTACAAATACATCTATCTATCTGAGAAATCATACCTCTGGTGTTTGTCACCTACTTTGCCTCTGCTGCAGATTTCTGTCTTGAAGTGAGGTCGGTAGATGTTTGCGTGGCTACTGCAACCACCTCTTTGCAAGAAGGGGGAGAGCAGAATCCTCCCTGGACACAGTATGGTGAGGAGTTTAGGAGATGGTGATTTCCTCTCCCCTATCTTCATATGTTTAACTATGCTAGGACCTGCTCTGTCGAGCAGCTTCACTCTCAACTGAGTACAGATGTGTCTACACAACACCTTTTTCAGGCAGAAGCACCCTTGCTGCCCACACCCAGGGTGACCAAAAGCCCTGGGGTTACCATGACCTTGAGTTCACCATCCTCACAGGTAGGTCAGGTCAGCCACTGCTCGTGTGGTGCTGGTAAACCTGGCCTGTTGGGAGGGCAAGTCAAGCAGTGACAGCTCAGGTGGAAAGCAGAAAATGCTTGTGTAAGCCAGACAAGTATCATGAAGACTGCATCTCAAGCCTGCTCTAGTCTCCACACTCCAATGCCTTCTTTAGTGTTATTGTTTTAAAAGAAATCTAACCTTGATTATGTGGCAGGGATCTATTATGTTATTTGACCGTCGGGTGCTAAATACATTTGCAGCACAGTTACTTGATTATAAAATGTTAACAGCATTTGCGTTACTGCCATCATAGCTACAGATCCCAGCAACTAACAAGGCCTTACTGTGCCACTCATTTTACAAATCTGGACTGAAAGACAGTCCTTGTCTCTTGGACTGTGAAGTTTAGGGAGAGACGTGTCTGAGCCCTGAATATAAGCAAAGAGAAACTCAGTAACTTGCCTGAAGTCTTAATAGTCCGTCAGAGGGAGAGCCAGGGATAAAAAACATGTACCCTGAGCCCTGGTCGTGCTGTACTCACTTGATCAGTTTTAAATAAATCTGGTGTTTAAAGTGCTGTTTATGACTATCATTCCAAGGGAAGTTGATAAGGTCAGTGCACAAGCACCTAAGACAGAAGAGTTATATTTGAAGGTGCCGTAGTGCACCGGCACTGCAAACCTGGGCAGGGGTGGTGAATTTTGAAGAATGGTGGTGTAATAAACTGTGTTAACCTGTGAAGTGGGAAAAATAGCAGACCTTCTTGTCTGAGCAAGTGTCAGGATGTGGGGGAGTGCTGAAGCAGAGGAGGGAAAAGACTGGGGAGAACATATGGATGTGTCTTCTGTTCTTTCAGTCACAGTCTCCTATACAGGGGAAGGTCACAGCAATCTTAAATACAGTGAGTGTGCTGCAGCTGGAGGGCAGGCAATCAGAATAATCCACTAAAAACTGGATGTATATATAGACACATATGTGTCTGCATATACGAACACAGAACTTTCACTTATGGTAGCAAGCTGATCAAAATTTTGTTTAATATTATTTCCTGATTTACTTGAGAATATGTGATTCACATTCAAGTTCTAACAGAAGCTCAAAACATCTCATCTAACAAAATCACAGTGGGTGTCTGGGACATCAAAACTGCATGAGTAACTGATGGGACATGGTAGGAAACTGGTGGCAACTCTTCTCTGACCTCAGCAGTGACTCCTCCCATTCACCAGCTGGGACTGATCAGCTCTTGAATTTATTTATTATCTTCAGTCTAAACTTGAACAGTATATCAGATATGCTCCTGAATATCGTAGTTTTATGTAGCCAGGTTTTTGAGGAAAAGAGTTTAATCTCAGAGGATTTACTTAAGGTAGAGATAACAAATACAGTATTTATATTAATAAAATGATTTTTTAAATGCAATTTGTAACCATGCAACATGGGATTCAGTCTTCCCTCACTGACGCTGGTCATGAAGCATTCCCTGACTTCAGTGTAAACAGGTGATTTTCTTAGCTCTCATTTTAGCAAAGCATTTGTGTTCCAGATTAATTGAAGGTAGAGTCCTGCTGGTGTCCAACAGCCTAAAGTGAGTGTAAAAGCTTTGATGGATGAGGATTAACAGCTTAACTAGTAGAAGAAAGCATTCTCTTACAAATTGTTGGAGCTAGACATCTTTTCCAACACTGGTCCAAGCGGAACAGAGTTTGTGGTGTCAGTCCAGTTCTCCTTCTTGATATTACCAAAAAAACACCTGTTTTGGAGTGCTGCTCCCTTTGACCATTTGAACTTCGAATAAATGTGCATGCAGCAGGTAGTCGGAAGTTGTAGGCTCAGAGGTATCTGCAGGCTAGCTGCCTTACTTGCCCTGACAAACAGCTATAATGAGTTAAGAGGTGTCCATATGCCATCTATTTTCAACCAACCATGTGAGAAAGTTGCTTTCAAAGTGTTTTTTACCGCTTCAGTCCCATTCTCCATGTCTTTTACTGCTTCTTACTTTCTTTTCCCTATTACTTTTCATTGTTTCCCATTATTAATCCTTCCTTACCCTTGATATGTCCCTCAGGGCTCTTATTCTGTGGGTGGTGAGCACTGTCCGATGTATGAAGCTTCTTTCATCATCAGGGGAGGACTGATGAGTGTTTTCTGAAAGCCCATGAAAGCCTCTCCTCTGTGTCCCTGTAGAGCAACCTTGACACCTACTGATTCACTTTTTATGTGTTGTTCACTCTAAGTACTAATGTGTGGTGGGGCAGCGCCACATCTGCATGAGAGTGGCAGTAATCCTTTCTTGAGTCACATTCACCTGACATTGTCCTGCCTCCTACAACTTGAGTGCAGTGTTGGAGAACTGGTAGCATTTCAGGCTTTCGAAACATGCATAGGAGTCATGGCTGACCTTTCATGCTATTTTCAGTGTGTCCTGTGGTGGATCATTCTCCACCTCAGCTTCCCATAGGAAATGTCCTCAGCTTTGCTCCTGAGCTCATGTGATTGTTGGCTCAGCGTCATACGCTTTTCTGATCCTACAGAATGGAAATTGCCATCTGCTTTTCCTCTGGTTCTGCTGTGAACTTGTGTATGTGAAAGGTAAAATAAGATGGTGCACATGTGATTCTACCCTACTGAGTTTGGTAGCCCTGGGGGCTTATGAAGTCTGATCAATGAAGGTACCCTTGCCAGAACCTGATGTTGCAGGAAAATCACATTTCCTAGGTAGGTATTTCAGCCATCTGCCTGTCAAAGATAGGCTTTTTGATGTCTCTTATTATTGAAAAAGACCTGCTTCTCTGTGGTAAAAAAGATAGAGCCAAAGGGTCAGGCTGAGGTATAACTAGATCTGTGTTCTGTGTTTCAGCTCCTAATGCTTTGAAATACTTTCTTGAATTGAAAAAGTCAAGTTTACTGTCACTTGAGATATAGTTCTTGTATTTGCAGTCTTGCCCCATCGCTGCCAGTTTAAAGGTGTGACTGTGTTCTTCTGCACCCCTGCAGGGTGGGTTGGTTCCAAGCCATTGCAGCAAATCACCTGAATATGGAGTCTCTCTGCCCTTTATAGCTGAGTTTAATTTAAACCAGGACGTTCAACCTCCTTCCTCCAAAACTGCAGCCTCTGCATGAAACATTGCACAGCTCTGACATCAAAACCCAAGTTCTATACTCAGGAGGCCAGGCCACCCAGACATTCTCAACTTGCTGCAGGCAGGTCAATGAGCACCTACAGAACTGGACAGCTGTTTGGATGTTAAGACATAGCATAGACCTGCAACAGTGATGTCCTCTTTGTTGACCACAGATGAGCCTGCTGAAGCTCTGCCCATGCAGGGAGCATCCCTCCAGGTTGTGTATCTCATTGATATTTGCAGGACATCAAGAAGTTCCTTTCACATCTGAGTTTATGAAACACTGAGACATCCAGAAATAACCCTGGATTTGGCAGGGAGGTGGCTGAGGTTGCTCTTTGAGCAAAGGATTTTGAGACTGACTTCTAAGTGTCACCTCTCAGTTGGATTAAATTGAAAGGAACTGGGGACTAAAGATGTCCACCAGCTTATATGCATGGTGATGTATTCATTTAGTGTAGGGAGGTAGACCCTAAATATTTATTTTGGAAGGCTTAGGGTGAAAATGTCTCCAGCTTTAGCTAGAGGGGACATATAACCACTCAAGGTCAAAATGTGTGTGTGGAAAATACCCTTGTCAAGTATCCCAGCTGCTGTGTACTCACTGGCACTCACTGACATCCACATTAACTACCTCAGCAGGAAGACCACAGGCAAAATGTTCTTCTGGCTGGAATTTCATTTGACTCAAAGGTCGGGACATCCTGGCGAAGCTCTGTGATGGTGCAAAGAAGCCCCCACTGTACCAGGCTACCACTTTTGTTAGAATTAGAATGCTATTAGAATTCATGTCCAGGCAAGAGTCATAACCAATCCGAACAAAACATAGATGGTGTCTCATTGTGTATGACTTAGAGAACTTCAGTTTGGTTGAGGTCCTCTCAATCACGAGTGATTCTAGTCATGCACCGTGAATGTTATACCCTTTAAAAATGTTTCTTCTTGAAATACACGAGAATGTAGAAGAAAACCCCAAGTACTCAAATATCTGGGAAACTAGCTTAGTATTGTTTGACAAATCCTCCCTGCTGAGCTAAATCAGCCAATTAGTCATGCTAATACTTGTAAATGACATTTCTGTCAGAAGAACAGTGTAATTTGGCTTTATTTCCAAATTCCAGCAGCAAAAAAAAATAACGTGTATTGATCCTGTATCCCAAATGAATGATATTTCTGCCATACTAAAACCCAGAAAGTACTTGATAGGTTGCACCTTGCTACTATCTTCCAAAGAAATGACTCTGGTATTCTTGCACCTTCCAGTAAACTTTCACGATATGTATCCCAGCATGTATCTTGGTACAGGCATGACTACTTCTCTGATAAAAATATAACAGGCCTCAAGAAGCACTAGCAGTTGGCTCTTGTAATCTGAACCTATTAATTGCACCAGCGTGCACCTCCTCTTTGTGCTCAATTACGAGTCCGTTTTGAAAGGGCAGTTTGTCTTCAATGGGTTAACTGATGCCACATTAATAGAGGAGTTATAACATGATAAACAAATAACGCGCCCTCCTTTGAATGCTGAGTTCATATGTATTCCAGACAAAAGGCCAAAAAAATTTACACTACTTCATGCATTTCTATAGCTGAGCATTTTTTACTGAAGAATATGTAAATCCTGCACTAATCAGAGGTTCTGGGATTCCAAATGCCACTAAAGGTTATGACCTGAAGCCCTGCTAATATATGACTGAGGGCATAGACTAAGTAGTTCTGAATGACAGCAACCACAGGGTGTTTTGCATGAAAAGTAACCTCTAATAAATGACCTCTGCTATTTTCCTTTCAAAGCTATGACAGTAATGAATATGAAAGGGGGAGCTTTGTACACATCGGGTGTTATTTACACCTAAACACTGCAAGAGTGTGGATGGTATGTAAGGGTTTCAGCTGAAAAAGGGAGGAAAAGGTGTTTTCCCTGCCCTAACAAACACTGCTGCACTTCCGCTGACTTCACCAATAACACCTTTCTTAAACAGTGGTACCAAACAACAAGGTCATGCTATTAAAAGAGACATTTCCTCCTTCATTATATGTATGTGTGTGAATATATCTGTATATATGTATGTTTGTGTGTATGTGTGTATATGTGTTTACTGGATGGGTTACAGGCTTTATGTGAAATCTCGGATTGCTCATAGAAGCATTCAGATTTCTGCTGTTTTGTGACCTTTAGTTAGGCAGAACACTGTGTCTTTCGTGGTTTGAACACAACAAGGATGTTTTTAATGTCAGAGTCTCTCCTTGTGGATGATATTTACACTTCTTGCAGGAGACAAGTTCTGAGATGTTTTTTCTTACGTACAAGCAGAACCAGAGCTCTGAAAAAGAGATTTCCTTTGAGTGATGGTGATCAGTTAGTGAAACTTTTCACATCTTACTGGAGATCCTGGAGGGGGAATAGAGTGATTATGAGTGGACATCTTGTCTGTGATCCTACCAGCTCAGGATTGTTCCCAGTCATGTACATGGCTTTGCCTTAGCCACCCTCCATGTAAATCACTTGCAGTGTGTCTTTTATTGCTTTTGGGGCTCCCTTGCCTTCCTGATTTCACCGTGTAAGGCCAGACCACGATGGGGCAGGCATGCAGGCAGAAGTGTGCTGGCTCCATTGCGCAGCTGGGAGCTGAGCCCCTTATCACAATGCCAGCAGACGGACTGTGTGGAGACACTGTCATGGCAGAGGAAATCAGTTGTACACAGTATATGTAACCACAAACCTAGGGTCACGTCAGAAATCTCTGAGGTAGCATGTCGAGGTGGAGGCTGTACGTTTGATGTGTTGTGGGGGGATTAGCTTTCTGCTTCCCTCTGCTAGCATGGTGGTACTGTAGCTTCCAGTTTGGGATCTTGTGTGCTTAAACCCTGCCTAGGCTTCCCTGGCAGTTCTGCCCAATAATTGTATCAAAGGCCCAGCATCTTCAGGATACTTAGGTGCCATTCTTACTGCTGGAAAGCTTGGCTCTTTACGGTGCCACCACTACATGCCACTGTGCACAGACTGCCCTGAGACATGTCATGCATGGCAGTAGGGCAGCTCTGATGCTTCACTTACCCCCTAGCTCAGTCAGCTTCCCTGTGCAAAACCAAATTATTTGGGATTTGAGCATGTGAGTGTGCAGCATGTAGCCTATGAGGACTTCATGCCCTGGGAATCTTTCACCTGATGTTCAACACAAGTTTTTTTGCTGTTTTTTAATATTATCCAAATATTTTTTCATTAGTTAATTTTTAATAAAGATGCTTTATGTGCAGATCATAGTTATGTTTGTTCAGATATGACTGCCATTTTGTTAGGTGGCAATTTTGCCTGAGTAAGGAGGCCAAAGCAGGGCTTTAAAATGCACTCCTCATAAAAAATTAAAGAGCTATTCTTTATTTACATATTTACACAACACTCAATTCATCGTGTAAAGCTTTCTCTGCCTTAAACCCAAATCTCTGGGGTGTACTCTGTGCCTGGGGAAATTGGATGGCTCAGAGAAATGATAAAGAGATATCTGTCCATCCACCTATCTATCATTTTTTATACCATACTCATTACCATAGTCTCTGAGCTCCTATTACAAGTATGGAGCCTTTCCCATTTCAGTACAGAGCTGGTCAGCAGAGACAGCAAAGCCATCATTATTTTCTGAAGAGCATGAGCTTACAGAAGGATCGGTTGCTCAGCCTGCAGTGGCCATTTGGCAGCAGCCAGTTTGTGCAGAAGACAAATCCCTTTTATTAGCTGCCTGGAAAGTCTGGTTTGGCTTCTGGAAGATGCAGTTCAAATGGAGTATATGCAGAGTTAGCCTTAGGTATCAACATTGCTGCTCCCACATTCACTTCACATCACCAAGAGAGAGAGGCTACCTCTTTCCTGCCTCCCTGACAGCTGCATACCAGGAGGGGGACTTCAACTCTGAAAAAGCATCAAAAGACCTGGCAACTTTAACTTGGATAGGCTGTCCAAGGGACTCTTCAAATTAACAGAAATAGCTACATTTCTCATCCTTTTGCATGTAACTCTGGCCACTTGCAGGCCATGCCATCACACATTTGTCTCATTCTTACCCTGGGGTTCACCTGCTTCTTTGCAGAATTCACTTACTCTCTTTTGACTTGTGCTTCAATTTCAAGCTCTGGATGATGGCAGCTTTTTATTAGGGTGTACTCAGGGCCAACCATAGCGGGGGCCTGATCCTTGACAAGGACCTGCAGGCATTTGGCAGACAAATATTATTTGACACTGATCATTACTAAGAATGAAGTAACATCACCACTCCTCAAGCTGGCTCCAAGGCTGACTCTATTACAAGTGCGACTGCGATTGCCAGTGACTGTACCACTGCTATTAGCCAGCCTGCTGCCCATTTGTTTTAATCTCCCCCACCCATGTTAGGAGGAGGGATTTCAAATCTGTCTTAGTTTGCCTGCCACCTCTGTCTGATGTACACTGGCAGTTTGGAATGCCCTTTGCTCCCAGGAGGGCTTCTACTGGGATGCTGCACCATGGCCTGGGCATAATGCTGGAGTGTGGGCTCTAGAACCTATAAGGTGCAGGGATGGATGCTCCAAACAAATCCTTCTTCTCTTTCCCTTGTTACTGTGCCATGGAGCAGTGGAGCAGCAGGCAGAGGGGTAATTTTGTTCCTCTTTTATTGGTAAAGGGCAGAGTAGTCTGTCCCAAATCACCAGCCTGAGAACAAGCATAGAGCCTAAATCTCTGACTTGCCCCTTCTCTACCACAACCATCCCTCTCATTCAAGCATTCCTCTCATCCTGGCCTGGCTCAGATATGCTGTAGTCTACTCTCAGCTTTAATTTAGAAATAGATGCAGGCTTTATCAGTCAGTCAGCAGGAGCAGCAGCCGGCATTCTGGTCATGAAATGTATCCAAGACTAAAAGAGGAGAAAGATTGTGGGTTTAAAACAAACGTAGAGGGGAAAATCATAAATGGCAAATGAAGAGCTAGTTTCCCCTGAGTCCACACTCTGACAGGGCTTCACAGATGATCTGTATCTAAAATTGGAAGGGTTTGATTCAGGCTTTCCCGTCCCTCACTTACCAAAATCTTCTGGCACAACTACAGGCCAGCTGAGTAGAGCCAGGATAAAACTCAAAAAGGGATGATAAGTTTAACTTGAATCGCTTCATGGAAATGTTTCAAGTTTGACAGGTTTGTGGTGGAAGTCTGCCCTTTTTTCCTGGTCATCTGTTGGGACCCTGGGCTTGTGGCCACAATTTTGGGATCCCTTTAAAACTGGAGTCTTTTGCAGCCTTGGAGGACCTTAGTTTAGGATTGATGTCTGACTAGTGCTCCAAAAAGAGGCCATGGGACATAGTATTGTACTTTGAACTTTTTATTTTTCTCCTCTTTTCTTATGGTTATCTTATGGAGGGGAAAAAAAAAGAGGGGAAAAAAAAAAAAAAAAAAAGTTAATTTTCTAATAATGTACAATAGAAATGCATTTTCTTTTAAAGATTACAGGCCAGACTTTCAGCTCTTTCCAACCAGCCTAACTCAATTGATACTTTTGATTTATGCCAGCCTAAGGAAGAAATTGGGCAATTTAAATTTTAACTTCCTCTCCTAGGAACAATCCTTTCATTCCTGAAGTCTGCAGATGAAGAATGAAGCTCTAAAAACCCTGCTCAGCCTGGCCACAGCTTGACTGCAGGACCCTGACAGCAGCAGTCTTGCACAGCGCGGTAAAGAGGCGATTAAAAGTTTTACTATCCGTTTTATCATCTCGGTTTTTACAATAAAGAGAGCTGTCATTGTTTTAGGATTATTTTACCTATGTCTATTCATTTTGTTTCATTGTCTTTACAAGTCTCATTCCCATTTCGTGCTGCTTGGGTTCTGCCCTTTTCAACTCCTCATGGATGAGTGGGGAAGGAAGAGAAGAATGGCCAACAAATTGGGCAAGCAGAGAGTGGGAACACTGAGCTTCCATGGCAATCTCTGCCTTCACCTAGGAGGGATGAAAGCATCGCTTGTTTCATTTATTTTTTGGTGCTCTATTTTCATGGTTCCCTTGCATCTGTCAGGTACACTAGACTGTTGCTACTTATACCAATATCCCACACTGACTGTTTGCCTGTATTTTAATGGCCAGCTTGCTGAGATAAAGGTTGGGAAAGCAGAAAGCAGGAGTGAAGTGTTCTTTAGTCTCACATGTGGAGGAAAATAAAGGAAAAAAAGGTTGGCAATGGAGACAGGAGGATAAGAGAAGACAGAAGATGGGAAGAAAGTAGAGATGCAAGTAGATAATAATAAACATAAAAGGCACCTTTGGGGTGGTTTAAGTTGCTTTGGTAGGTTTGAAAAAAACTCAGAAAACAAATATTTGTGCCATTAGAAGCTTAAATAATCTCAAAGTTCTGTGTATTGTAGGTTTGAACTTTCTGGTTATAAAATAGGGATGATCATGCTTGAGCTTAGAGGCTTTGTTTTTGTGCAGACAAGGAAAAGTTCTTGAAATACTCAGTTAAGGGAGAGAGTGAGGATAGTATGTTTTCCAGGTGTCAAGCAAGTTCAGAAGTCTTGCAGTTTAAAAACACAGCTAAATACTGAAAATCTGTTCTGGGAATATTCATACCAATTTATTAAAGAATTAGGATCCAGCTGTGCTTACTTTCCACAATGGTTTGCTTTTGGGACATTTTTCATTTGCTTTTCCAGCAGTTTCTGTATCAGAAACATTGTTTTAAATGTCACAGTTGTCAAATCAATGAACTAAAACAGTATCACATGGCTTAATTTGAACAAGTAATGCACTTGGAATTTCAGATTTGGAATAACAGGCTTCCTGATCTGTTCACTGTCCCTCAGCAGTTGAAAACAGAAACCAGAGTAAGGTTAGTCTATGCCCTATCCCACAGGGCTGCACAGAAGGAGGAGAAAAGGGAGGAGAACATTTGCTTTTGTGTTTAACCTAGAAGTACCTATCTGTAATTAAAGTTCAAATCCCAGCCAAAAACTTGCTGGTTTGTCTGCATTTGTCTGTCTATCTATCTATCTATCTATCTATCTATCTATCATCTATCTGTCTATTTATCTATCTATCTATCTATCTATCTAATTTTGTCTCTGAAGATTTTACCCAAAGTACATCCAAGTTTCAATGGACTTTAATCTAAGTTTAATGAAGTGCCTATTACTGCCTACTGAAAAAGAAAGGAAAAACTCTCATTGACATCAAGAGGAGTAAGGTCCTTTGCTTTAGGCTGACAATCTGATGCCACTATAGAACGACCCTTTAACTGACACACAGTTAATAAAAAGTTAATAGTATTTATGATACTAGAAAATACCTCAAGATGGACATCTACAAACTGAGGAACTCAGAACCGTGACTACATTGACTTGTGCCATGACTATTATGTTGATACAGCTCCACTGAACAGGGGTAGGACCTGCTTGAGAGTTCATCCAACTCACAGGAAAACAAATCAAACTACCAAAAAGAGGTTTTGATAAATGATACAGTGATAAGGCAGTCTTCAGATTTTGAGGCAACAAACATCTGAAGTTTGGCTATCAACAGGGAGAAAACACCCTTTATTTAAATCACATTTAGATGCCGATTTAAATCTATAAACTCAAAATTATCCCTAAGTGACAATCCAGCCAAACCTGACTTTTCCCACTTCTCTCTGTGCTGACAGTTGAAAAATGCCTTTGATTTACAAAAACATTTCTGCAAACTTTTTTTCTTAGCAAGAAGTGTAATTAGGGTTTGAAAGGTGGCTAATGTTCAATTAACTTTATTATATATATTTTCTGGCTTTGGAGAATGGATCACCTTACAAAAAGTAGCATGTTGGATCACCTTACCAAAAGTACTATGTGCTTATGCAGTGTGCATTCTTAGACTGTCTCAAGGTAAAAGTCTTGAAAGGATTTTAGATTTCCTACATACGTGCCTAGTGATTACATCACAATACATCTGAAAGGATCATAATATGCCTATTATAGATTATTTTTTTGTTTCAAAGGAGTTAGTATAGTTAGTGGGTAAATATGCACCAGTGCCTTAGGGAATAACAGCAATTAAACCATGAAATGTATATAACCTTGAATGTCTGAGTAAAATTCAAAACACCAAAAAAAGAAGGCTGAAAATTTGGTCTGACACGATCTTTATGTTGCCTTGTTCTTCTTTTACATGCCAAAGTTTCCGAAGTGTGTGTGATTTAGCTTGGTGCAATATAAGTGCTGCCTTTAATTTGGGGTTACTATGGCATGTGTTAAAAGACAAAATGTCAGGCAGATTGAATTTTCAGCTTTGAACATGCTTGAGGTTATGGTTTTGACTCAGGGCTTAACTGTCAATCTGATAAAGGATGATGATTTTTTTTCTGTTGGCATGTTTAATTACATGAAACTTAGATGAGAGAGAAGAACGGGTAAAATTTTTCTTAACCATGGAACTAGGGCTGCCTTTATATCCTGCTAAATTCTAGGCTGTACCTACACACAAAGGAATGGCTGTGGTTTCATTTTGTACCTCGCAAAATATGGTGCATATTTTGTGGCTGCCTCATATTTTGTGGGTAAGTTGTGGCTGCCTCATCCCTAGCAATGTTCAAGGCCAGGTTGGACAGGGTTTTGAGCAACCTGGTCCTAGTGGAAGGTGTCCCTGCCCATGACAGGGGGGTTGGAACTAGGTGATCTTTAAAGTCCCTTCCAACACAAACCATTCTGTGATTCTATGAATCTATAAAAATGTATTTAACATGTGTACAGCAAAGGTATTTCAAGAGTCCCCTCAATTAAATTGCATTCAACACAAGAGCATCTATTCCCACCTTTGGCATGCAGAATATTTTTGTGTCATGCTTGGCTTTTTGTTATGCTGAAGGCAACCTGCTAACTATGGTGTTATCATTTTATGTTGAATTATATATGTATAGGCTTGATATAATCATTAATTTTTAAGATGCATGATTATGAAGCATTGCGGCTAGCAGAAAAAGTGTTGCTTGAATCAAATCTGCGAGGGAGGTTTGAAAGTCTTCTTGCTGCATTTATGTTGCAGGAGGAGTGAACCATATTTCAGGTGAAGCTGAACTACCATGATAAGAAAGAATCCTCTTTCTTCTGGGAGGCAGAAATAAAGCTGTAGTTGCATTATTCCCTGAACCAGGCTTCCAGCTTTAAGGAGAACCACGTGGAGGAGAAGAAAGGTGCAGTGGCTCCTAATAGGCTTAAGAATGGTCTTTTTTTCTATGTATCTGTTGATTTAGGTTCTTGTTGAAGATACTTCTTTAGATTGAGGGGTGAGCCATGAAGAAAGCCATGTTTCTTACAAAGATACTCAAATAATTTCCCTACACAGATCTGAAGATGAGGTGGCTTTCCCATTGTACACCTAGACATTGTATTTAAGAGGAGACCTCATAAATTCATTATGTTTCAACTTTGTGACCTTGTTTCCAATTGCAGTCATCTCGACATACATTATGCTGGAGTGAAAAGGACTTCCTTTCTGTCCTCAAAATGTGTCTAACAACAGAGAAGTAATAAGAGGATTTGAATGGACATTGGGTGTCCTGTCTGGCCTGGTTACAGCTAGTGGTGGACAATCTTCTGCTGTCTACAACTTGAGATAAGGTCTGGATGGGCCAGGAACTGGGTATGCTCCTTCCACCAACTCAATAAAGTCAGTTCAAGGTTAATGGCAGCAGGTTTTAAGCCTGGGGTGAAGATTTGCAGGCCAAATCTGTGCTGAAGTCTTGGAGCATAAACTCAGAGCTGCAGCAACCACCAGTGTAACTCCAGCAAGTGCCTAGCCCACACTTGCCCTAATTCAAATACAACCTGATTCTTTATGATCTTCCACCCCTGTTCTTTTTGGCTATATGCTGAGGATGTTTGAAAGGCCTCAGACTTGAGGATCTGTACCTAAGAGGTATGAGGCAAAAAAGATGGATACATGTGTGGAATAAAGTTGCCTAAACATCCATTTCTAGTGCTAGTCCAGGGTAATCTTGACTCTCCAACCTCATGATCAGCCACCTCTCTGGAAAGATGTGGGTCTCCTGCAGCCTGGATGCCATCTCTTTCAGGTCATGAAGATATTTTGGAAAGACCATGGTACCTAAAATAATTTTTGGTTCAGGAACACAAAATTTTCCTATGGTTTTCAGCAGGGGGAAAGGCTAATGGGAGCCTTGCCACTATGCACAAAATGTTTAAGTTTAGATTGGCTCTAAGGAGGAAATTCTTTACTAGAAGGGTGATGAGGCACTGGCACAGGCTGCCCAGGGAAGTTGTGAACACCCCTGGCAGTGTTCAAGGCCAGGTTGGACAGAGCCTTGGGTAGCATGGTTTAGTGTGAGGTGTTCCTGTCCATGGCAGGGGGGTTGGAATTAGATGATCTTAAGGTCCTTTCTGACCCAAACCATTCTGTGATTCTATGATTCTATGAACTTCAAATTTAACATATCCTTTGGAGCACAAAGCATCTTGCCCCTTTCCTACCTGTGACAGCAGCTGTGTTACAAAGCTTTTTGGTATTTTGTTTGTATTTACTATCTCTGTTTAGAGAGCAGATGAAAGCACCAAACAGCTTCATAAGCAGGAGGCCTCTCAGCAGAGGTGGTGAGCCCACAGCATGCCCTTCCCACCGATGGATTTTCTCTGCCAGTGGAGCAAAGTTTAGAGGCATTTTAGAGGACAAGGAAGGGAAGAATTGGTTTTATTCTTCACTGTCTCTGCTCTAGGGGCCTGTTGAAAGCTCCTTTCTGACAGCAATTACAATTGCTTTGGCCTTTTTGGCACAGGGATGCACTGTCAGGCGAGGACTCCATTTTTGGATTCTCATGCCTGTTCCTGAAGGAACAAAACCACGAGTGAAGATACTGTATCTGAAAGGCTTGGGGAAGCACCAAAATAAACAACAATAGTTGAGGACAGGCTCACAGAGGCCCAAACCGCACGCATTGTAATTCTGTTGGCCCAAAGGATGCTATCTCATCATCACCTACTCCATCTGAATAAAGCATCTCCCTGTGAGGACATCCGACACAGACTCGCACTGGGCTGGAGCATTAGTCTATGCTTTCTGAAGCAGTTTGTGTCAAAACCAGGCTTCTGCAAGGAGCAAGGGGTGAGGAAGGTGAACTTCTCCCCCTCTCCCAGGCTTACCCACCTTGCTGACAACGGGAAGAGCTGCCCCAGCTCCCCTGCCCGCAGCTGCCTAATGTGCAGCACTGCCTGACTCGGCCGCACCCGAAGTGTTTCTGAAGGCACGTCCTTCCTGCAGCGCTCATTTAACCCCTACTCCCGCTGCCCACGGACCCGCGGCCTCCTGCCCCCGAGCACCGGCAGAAGCGACAGGGGGCGCCCGCCCGTGTCCCCGCGCTGCGGGCGGCGCGGAGCGGAGGGGGAAGGGGGCGGTGGTGCCGCCTGTGGCCACAAGGTGTCGCCCGCGCCGCTCGGCTGCGCCCCTCTCCCTCGCCCAGCTCCGGGCCGCCACCGACTGCCCCCCCACTTCCCAGTGCCGGTCGTAGCCGACGAGGGCTCCGGGGCAGCGCAACCCACGGGGGGTGGGGAGGGGAGTGGGGGGAAGAGTATAGAGACCTTTATGTTGTGTTGTGCTATCTCGTTTCATTACATTTTATTTAGTTTCATTTCAGTTTAGTGCTACTTTTAGTTTAGTTTCATTTATTTCATTTCAGTATAGTTTAGCTTAGTCCATTCGTTTATTAATAACTTATTTGCAAATTTTATTTTATTCTATTTTAGTTTTATTCTTGTTAGGTTAGTTTTGCTCTAATTTTGTTTTTCTTTTAGTTTCATTTTTTAGTTTCATTCTTTTAATTTTTTCACTTTTTCTTTTAGTTTCATTTATTTTAATTTCTTATTTATAAATCTTATTTTATTCTATTTTAGTTTTGATTTGTTTCCAATATTTTATTTCATTTTATTTCATATTATTTTATTTAATATATTCTATCATTTATTGTATCTGTTTACTTTTAAATTTTATTAAATTTTTATTTGATTTTATGTTATTTTCATTTATTTTATTATTTGTATTTTATTTTAATTTTTAATTGTTGTTGTTTTGTTTTGTTTAATTTAATTTTATTTCATTCATTTATTTTTTAGTTTTATTTTATGTCTGCATTTTTTTGGCTTGCCCCCAGTACATCTCTGTCACTTGCCAGAACTTTCAGGGCTGGCTACATGCTCCAGGAAAGGTAAACTGAGGGATAAACTTAGGGGCTTTGGTTCTCATGGGACAGTCACATGCGGGAGAAGACATGTGCTCCTGCTGGTTAATGAAGTTTATTCATAACCTTAATTTGGGTTTATTAACTTCAGGTATAACTAGTTGTGTGGTAATTGTGGTTGTTAAGGGAGGGCCAGGCAGCTTTTTCCTAGAGGGTATCAAATTCTGTGTTATTATTACACATGCACTAAATCTCCATTAAAAGGCTTTCCGTAAATGTTTCAAGGCTATGCCAGATAGAAGGGCACTTCATCTTGGCTTCCAAATGGGGTATTATCTATTTTAAACACCCTGCAATAACAGTTGCCTTATTTATCTCCCATCAAAAAATACGGTGGCTTGCGAACACCGTGTTTTTTTCAGAAGGAGAAAGGCATAAATTGAACTTTTGTGGCTGCCGTACCAGTCATTAGTAACTCTGGGTTCAAACGTGCACTCTCTATAGAGCCTGGCCATGGTCTTTCACAGCCTAGCAAAATAAGGAAACTACAGGATGGAAACTCAATGAGCCTGACTATTCTGCTTCCTTTTATTTTTTCCCTCCCTTCCGAATAAATCACACTCTTTTGAAGCCACTGCTTTTCTTTTGCGGGCACAAACCCCTCATCTTTTAAAGTCTGCCTTGCAAGCTAATTGTTTCAACAGGCCAAGCAACTCACAAAAGACAGCTCCAGCCTATCTCTATATTGCCTCCCCAGGAATGTTTATAAGAGAAGTACACGTTTATACAATAGATGCCAGTGTTCAAAGGCCTGCTAGTGATGGAGTATTTTTAACAATATTAGTTAATGAAGTTGTTCAGTGCCTTGGAGGGAGCATTTGGTGCTTGCAGGGCAGGATTGCTGCGGTGGGGCCTGGAGCTGGTGGCAGGTATTGGATGGGCTCCCAAGGATTTCAGTGGCCTCCGAGTGAAAGACTCAGCGACAGATATAAGAAGTTGAAAAGTGCAAGCAGCAGCAAGGAGAAATGAAATGGAGAGCAGCAGGACAGATGCAAGCGGAGAACAGTGATGTGTGAGCCTCTGGAGGTGCTGCTTATGTTTGTGAGGAAGGTCTGTGCTATTAAGTTTTGATTTGACAGTGCATTTTAACAAACATTTTAGAGCAATATGTTTGCAGGAAGGATCGGAGGTGCCCAAATCTTTGCCCGTGGTGAAGCATCAAGTGAACCGCAGTGTCTTAGGGATATCTGGCAAACTTGAAATTAGAAGTCACAAGAGGGATTGGGAAAGATTTTGCACTGTTTTTGCAAAGGCAGTGAAGTAAATGATGTTGTTCTTGTGGAATTTCTGACCTTTCTGAAACCAAATCTACCTGAGTCTTATGTGTGCTTTTCAGCCCACTTTCTGGATCTCAGAAATCCACAGTCCTTTTTAAAAAGGCATTCATATTTTTATACTTAATGATAACTCATCACTAGATGCTTTAGGATCTGATCCCACCACTCTCCTGGCAGTGGATTTTTACACCCGCTGCTGAGGCCAATGTTCTGCTTGCGCTTTCAAAGCCAGTACGATTACTCACTCAAATAGGACCTCGATACGTGAAGCAGTATTGTAAAATGCATCCCAGAGTCAGTAAATGGAAAACGTTAGCTCCAATAGGCAGGCTATGTGTCTGTTTTAGCTCTCAGCTCCATTAATACGTCCATTACTTAAATGAGTGAGATAGCAGGCCTGCACTAGAGTAACAACTTCCCTGCTATCCCATTACAGGAGGCCTCAATGCCTTGTTATTTCCCCCCCATTCAGCAGCCTGCACAATGTGGGCTAAGGCTGCTGGTGACTTATTCCAAGGAGGAGAATTTTCTAAATGTGTCCACTAGATAGCACAATAAACTTCCTTCTTTTCCTGTTGAAAAACTTTCTCTCCCACCCAAAGAGCCATTAGCCCTTCTGTCTCAGAGTAATGGTGCTTCAGAAGGAGATCAAAGTTTCTCAGATAAGTGTTCTTTTACACAATGTTACTGACACTCCGCTTTGTAAACAGGCTTCTTTTTTATGGTTAAGAAGGACATATAAACATGCCAAGTGAGATGGATAGACTGTCACTTTTTCTTTTTCTCTTTGTATCTGCATGTGTGTTAGCTTGCTCAATGAGTATCATGGTTGGGTTGCACTGATACCATTGAACATGGTCTGCCTTTTATGTAAACAGAGGAAGAAAAAAGAATGGCAAGAAGTAATCCCAAGTGCAGATTTCTTACTGGAGTTGCTGCAGCTCCAGTCCCCTTTTCTGCCACCTTTGATGAGAAAACAGCGATGGCTCCTTCTGAGAGAAGAAGGAGGCGTTAGCACTGAAATCCATGCATTTGGGTACCTGCTTGTAACGACATGCTAGACCTAAAGTTCTACTTTAGGACCTAAGCTCAGTACTGGAAAACCTAAAAATGAGGGTGCTGCTTCAGGTAAGGTTTCCAGACTGCTCCAGTCCTCTTTAGTGTGAAACAAAGAACAGCATAAGGCCCCTCCAGAGGCCACTGGGAAAGGCTGAAGACCCCCTTTGAGGACCATATAGAGAGATTGGTCCCTGTCATAGGGCAAGTCAGCATGTCTCCATACTGAAGGGAAAGCCAGCTAGAAATGGCTGATAGGAAACCCAAGAGGTGGAGGGAAGTGTTCCAGCTGAAGCAGAGTGAACAACCCCCTGTAAAAGGTATTGTGCAAGATGTCTTTTATTGAGCTGGAAAACCTGAATGCAAATTTGCATTTTGAAACACTTTGAAATTAAGTGAAATTGGCAACTGAGATGCCCCAATTCTTGCTCCTTAGGGGCTTGCAAATGTGGATTCAACTCCTCCAGCTAGGGGAAAAACTGTGCTGTGGCCTCTGCTTGTATCTTGTCATCTGAGGAAATAGTCAGTACCCCTTCTTGTAGCTTGATTAGCTGTTATGCTTTCAATAGCTGTGTGTTCTCTGTCATGCATTACCAACTCTCTCTATAAGGCAAGAAAAGAGGAAAAAAAGAAAAAACACCCTCCGTCTTTCAAGCCTTCCAGTAAGATTGTTGCCTTGTACCCAAACTAAAGCTCCTCAGGGCAAGGACCAGGACTGTGTGGCAACCCTAACTGATGCCCTTTCAGTGTGATACCTCAGCGCGTATAAGGAAGGTGCAATGTGTCAGCCTGCATCTCCCCTTGCAAACCGGGAGCCTGAGATTTCTATATCCCTGACTTAAGACTGTGATGACAAGGCCCATCTTGTCTTTCACATTTCAGAGCTAACTATAGGAGTGTAACGCACATCTTTAAAAACAGGTGACATGAGGGATTTTCCATGACAATCTTTCAGTCTAAAGTAGAAAACCTCCATTTGCAGGTTGAAAACACTCTTAATCACGATGCACAGGCTCCTTTTGACATGAACGTGCTACAGCTCTCATGATTAGACATCCCTGAGGGTTATTGTTACTGTGGCACTGAGGAACCGCAGCTGTGGATTTGGACCTCAACCTTCTCTCCCCTTCAGAAATATAGGCAAATCCAAACCAAACGATGACAAAAAAACAGCAGATACAGACAGACCTTTTACCTTGCTGCATTTTGGGGAGACCAAGGTGAAGATGGGACAGTAATAGCCAGCAGGATCAGCTCCGCAGTGGCTTAGTCACTGCTCCAGTCTGTAACCAACCCAGCAAAGAGAACCTAGTAGAGAAATGTGAAGGAGAACACTGGAGCAATCTGCAGGTGGCTGCAGGGAAATCCACCCTGAAGGGCTGTGCAGGTGTTAATTCAGATGCCTATTTATACCACAGCTTTGCTTACATTTCTGTGTTCTTCAAGGAAATGATTTGCCTATTTCCTTTAAGTAGGAGGAGCTGTGGTGCAGCAGCCTAGCCAAAAGCCTCCAACAAACAAAACCTATTTTCTCCTTTTCTTTTTTTTTTTTTTTCTGCCTTTTTCATCCATATGCAAGACTAGCTCAGATCTCATCTTTTAAGTGCTACAACCGATCCATTAAATAGCTTCTCATGGACAGGTTTTTTCCAGCTCCAAGGAGTAGAGCTGCTGAGTGAGAAAGGCATGAGCCTGGCTCTTGCTGCTGGGACTTACTCCAGACCAGCTTGCAGTCCTAAGAAAAATGAGTTGGATGGTCTCAGCTCTGTCCCCAGTGAGCAGCAGCAGTAGATCACTTTGCAAAAATGAGCCACGCGTAATTTGGCACCATTGACAGAAGACTCACTCGCAGCAGCTTGGGGCCTTGCAGGCTTGAGATAATGTGCTGCTAAAATCACCTTTTGACCCTAACCCAGGAGGTTCCTCCGGGTCACAAGGGAAGAGGGGGGTAGCAGGCCACTGTGAGATACCTTGATAAATGTACAAGCCTCTACAACTCAGCCTGGCACGCCTCCACCAGTGTGAGCCGCTCTGTTTATCACAGAAAGAAGAATATGTTTCCTGAGTTGTGTTACAGGGCTTCAGACTTCTCATTTGAGCTCCTTCCTGCTTTTTCCCCTCTGATGCAGCAAGCCCACCATAGTGAACCGGTGGCCCTGACAGAGCGCAGAAGTGGGCTGCATGCATCTCCTTGTGATGGAGCTGGCAGAGAAAATCGGACACTGGGACAAACAACCATAAATCAGGACTGTCCTGATTAAATCAGGCATGGCTGGCAAGTAAGTTATTAGCCGCCTGTGAAACTAATTGTGATACTGATACACTCAATTTTGCTGTGTCTTTCAAACACCGGTTGTGATGGGAAACAGCTGTTAGAACCCAAAAAAAAAAAAAAAAACCCAAGAAAAAAAAAAACTACCAACTCTGCTTATTTCCCAGTAGCAGGTTTTTCATATGCACCAGTGTGGCTGTACTCAAACAAGCCTTCCACACTTCCATGCAGTTTCACAGTCAGGCACCAAGTACNAAAGGGAGAGAAAGAAAGAAGGGGGGGGGGGAAGGAAGAGAGCGCGCTTACGATTCAGAATCATAATAAAGTCTGTCTTCTCTATTCCCTTGCACAAAAGCTCTTAGATTCTTCTATTCTCCTCTAGACAATTACTCCCAGCAGGCAGGGTCACTCAGGATGAGCACACTATTGCATTTAAAGTTGATCTACTGAAGGGGGGGAAAAAGGTAGAGAAAGGAGGAAGGAAAAAAAATCTTCCCATTAATGTGTGAAAAAATGGCAGGTTTAAAATGGGTTAGAAATTCAGGTTAAGGGAAGAAATAATAAAAAATTGTCACACGGCATCAGTAGGAGAAAAGATTTTCTTCAGTGGTATTGTTTGACTGAACACTTCCTTCACAGTAACACTAGTGCCGGAATATAAAAGCCGGTGTTTATTCGTTGCCTGGTCTGGGCAACTGTTATGAGCAGTTAGCATAGAAAAAAGGCGATGCTTTGAAATACATCAAAAGGAGAAAGGGTCTGATCCTTCTCTGGTGGAAGCTGGTGGTGAGCCCTCCTCTGACTGCCATGTCAGCTGGCAGGCCATGCTTCACTGGACCCTGGGGGCTGTGCTGAGGCTGGCTGTATAACCCCCTGTGCAGGCTGCTGCAGTGAGAAGAGTGCAATTCAGCCAGTTTCAACCTATTGCTGTCAGGAATTTGCTTCCCTCAAGCTAAGGGCAGGTAGTTAGTAGTGTTGTAGTAGCTGTAATGGCTTAAGGGTAGGAGCTGAGCAGGGTTTGTAGAGAAATACTGGAGTGAGAAACATAGTTCAAAATCCACTCAGGTCTGAAAGAGAGGCTGCAAAGCCTAGCTTGAAGCTCGTTCCTCATCTCAGTTCTGAGAAAGAATTTTAAATGCCAAACCCTGTTTTTTCCATCAATATTTAGGCTAGCATGAACTATTACCTCTCTTTGTACAATTCTGATTGCTAGGAGGACTACATGTATTTGGAAATCTCACCCTACACGGTGCAGAACATACCTGCATATACAGTGTGTGGAATTTGAAGATGCTTCCCAGGGGAATATATATTCTTGGTGATTTTGTGCCTTCTGCTGAAGCCATTGCAAGAATCCAGTGTTGGAGGTTAGACTCTTCCAACACTTGGTTTGAACCTCATAACCCCAAATAGTTTATATCTCCTATTTTATCTTTTTGACACTTCTCTTTTTCATCTTGTACCTATCTAGTCTGTCATTCCATTGCTGTTCTTTCTAATGTTTTTTTAAGTTATATTTTAGCTGTAAGGGTGGAGAGAAAATTACATGCATTAGCTAATAACAATATGACTGCACCACGACTTTGGAAGAGATGGAAGAAAAAAAACCAAATCGCTCACGTTTCAAGAATCTAGCCCCATCCTCTCAGCTTCCACAGTAATATCTCTGGCTTCCTGTTTGCAAACCAGGAATGTTTATTTACAATGTCTTTCAAGACAGCTTTTCAATGTATAATGCTCGTGTCATTACATAATGGGTCATAAATGATGTCGGTTGTCATAGAAAAACACGAAGTCATCAGATATTTTCTTGGGTTTTGTTTGCCTTTTGCGGCAGGATTCAGAGTCGGCTGCAGCTGGGAAGTCTGAAGGTAAATCATCATCTTTCCAGTAATTCCAGCTCCGGTGTGTTCAATCTGTCAGGAGTTTATGAGTGAGGTGATCCTGATGCTGAACATTTTGGTTGTATTTTTTCTCTGTGGCCCTGCTTTTTCAGGCAGCTCATCGGCCGTGTGCCCTGAGAGAGCTAGGCAAAGGCTTGCTTGTCAGTGGTTTTGTGAACAGAAGCAGAACACTACAAGACAAATACTAAAACACAGACTGTAAGTATTTGTAATTTTTGCATATATAAAGCCATGCACGGAGCCAGCAGGGTATGAGACCCCGGGAGTTTCTACTATAACCCTGAAAAACTGTGACAATGGTTAGTGCAGGGTTTTGGGGGATTTTTCTGATCTGAACTGTAGCAGTGGGGACATATCTGAGTGCAGTTTTTTACAGTATTGAGATGAAGCTGCCTGGAATTGTCTCCCTTCCCTGTAGCTAACATGGGCACCAGTAAGATGTACATAATATGCCCAGAAGGTGCAGTCCTTATTCCTGGCTTAAGCTGAGACTGTCATGGACTTTGAGCTCTGCTGCACCCCCATGCCCTCTCCTCGTAGGGAGTTTGTTTGGCAGCATTACCAATTGTCCCTTGTCTCAGAAATCCAGGAGGAGAAAGAAAGCAGCCCTTTTGTCAGGATACTGGATTGAAATTTTGCTGATGCTTACACCAGTGTGTATCAGGTATAACTCCCCTGAAACTGGCGATGAGGTTGCTGTTCTTACCCTGAATAAACCAATTTCCAGCTCTAAAAATAAGTGAATTAGAAGAGAGGTAAAGCTAGCATTTATAAAATAAATGTGTTTATTTGGGAAACATTATATATTATGTAGATATTATATATTTTCATCGATATCGCATCTACCTAAACTCATTTGTATTAGAAAAAGCAAAAGGATTTTGCATACTTTTGCAAAATCAGGAGACCTTTTTATTATCTGTTTTGGAATAATTGCAAATAAACCCCCATCAGGATAAAAGGCAAATGACAAAATATGTCCCTGCAAAAACCAAGAAACAACTCCTACTTTCCTCTTTTGGAGGGACAATGAGAGTCATTTTGGGATTGCCCAAAATATATGAGACTCATGGATCACTGATGTAATTCCACAAATGTCAGAGAAGCTTCATCTCCCTTACATACCTAGTGAGCTTATAGGTACCTACACAGGAAGAAGGTCTCATGCCAAATTCTTATCATCACCAGAGGTTATTTGTTGTGGTCCTCTGGCATTAATGCACAGCAGAATGTTGGTGAGCATCTGATAAAATTTCCAGCCACACAAGGAAATGCTGGACTAATAAAGTGTGCTTTAAGTGAATTGCATGGACCTAAGGCTTTATCTTCCCCTCTGAGGAAATATACAGCTGTCACATGTAATATCACTGAAAAAGTTTTCAGTTACTATGCAAGGTCAGATTACCTGCATCTTTCATTATCTAGGTGGACGATGAAAAGTTGTTGAGATCTATCAAAAGTGACGCCTCGGTTTAGGAAGGTGGCTAAGCAGGTAGCTGACTTTGCTGGGACTCTGCATGCATTAAACCAGACATGTGCTGTAGCAGGCTGCTGAAGTGGAAACTGAATTTCAAGAAGAGTTCTCAAATGCTGTCTTGGAAATTAGATACCCACCCTTGCAACTGGAAATCATAAATTATGCCAATATTATGCACAAGTGGGGGGTGTGCATGTATGTGAAAAGAGCAAGAGAAGTATGTAGAGGAACAGTAGGAGCAAATGCTCTTCTGCAGCCTGCTGTGTATTTTACATGCGTATGCTGTATTTGTGGACTGTCTGAAGAAGCCTTCAGAGATGTACGTCACATGAAATCCTTACCCATCCTTTATGTGGGATTTTTAATATATAACTCTGCCAAAGTTAGCAAAGAGAAGAATTAAATAAAACTAAAAGTACCAACCCTGCTACAAGTTCCAAACACAGTTCTCATTTCAGGATCCTGGCATGTACTTGTAAAACATTTAAATACCTATTGGTGGATAAGAAAATCAATATACTTGTGAGGTGACTGAGTAACAAAACATATTAGAATTGATGTTACAATTAGGAAAAAAAGAAATAAATTGTTTTTCTGCTCATTAATATTTGGATAAATATTTATGAATGTATAAGACAAGCAACCACTGCCAACACTAGATCTTTATTATGCCAGGCATAGGAATAATTCCAGCATTTAGGCAGCTGCAGGTTGAACTTAGCCCCACTGGCTGTTCAGCAGAATTCAATCTGGCCTCAGTAAGACTTCGCTTTGGAGACAGCTCAGGTTATGCGGTTTCTTGTGTGTTTTTTGTTTGGGACTTATTGGAGAAAAGGAGTGAGTCTGCAGGTAATGGGCTTCTGACAATGAGCTGTGTTTACCTTCACAGAAGTGTGCTGGGTAAAGCCATGCTCAGGGTAGACTTTGTTGCTCCCCTACAGGGGGGTTAGCTAGACAGCAAGGATTTGCAGTAGCTTGGTTTGCAGGGCTGGCCAGACCAATATCTCGAGCCTGGAAGCAGCAGCAGGCACTCCCTTAGGACAAGATTTCAGCTGGGGCCTCACTTTATCCCTTCTGTTTCTCATTAAAGCCCTCAAATCAAGGCACCTCCATGTACACCGTGTGCATGAGCCCTTTCACCTAGCATTGTGTTCAAGCCTGCTTGCTCCTTGTGCAGGATGGTCGCAGGGCAAAGCCTGCTCAGGCTTCCCCCTGCACAGACAAGACAGCCACCCTGTCTGTAAAAGGAGCTTCTGTGCGCCATGAAGGAAGGAGAGGGCATTTCCTTTTATACAGGTACTGTCCTATTCACGTGCAGCTGCGAGAGGAGAGGGGGTCATGGGGAAGAGGTACGGTAGTCTGACCACTCACAGCCAGGGAAGTGAAGGTGAAGGGGAGCCAGATTTTCACTCCTTTTCTTTTAAGAAAAGAAGAGTAATGGCTTCATTTTCTTCAGGCGATTTTCATAGCCCTCATCTCTAGTTCAGGGTGTGAACTAGAACAATAGGTGTTTTGGAACCTGAGGAAAAAAACAGCTGGCTGACGTGGCTCAAAATGTAATTTCGTAGGGGCATGCATCAATAATGCGACTCCTGCTCTGTACGGATATTACGCAGGCAGCCTTAATATGCTCGCATGGCATCCAGATTGACAAGACAGACCATGATGTCTCCAAAGGGTCAATAAAACATGCGCCATGAAGGACTTACACAATAGACAGTAATGGCTTCTTTGGAGCTGTTACGGTCTATTGGGTCAATAATAATCCACTTTTTAAAGAGTGCCAAAATATGAATTTACACAACAGGCCGTAATGGCTCCCGATCTATCAGATAAATGATATGAATTATCAGCATTAGTGCCCACACTGCAATGCACATTTACCTATTAGAGTGGATAGAATGAATAATAAGTGCTTCAAAATATACTTTCATATTCAAAGGGCTGATTTCTAAAAACATCTCATAGAAAAAGAAGAAACTCTCATAGTTAAACCTGTGAAATAAATAGCATAGGTCAAGAAATGTAAATCTGAGGCTGTCTCCAGGAGGTTATTGTGAGTTTTCAATCTATACTGTTTTTAATTAAATATTGCAGCAGCCTATGCCATGTATTTTTAAACTCTGGTTTATTTTTCTAGCAAACTCAGGTACATGAACCAGAGGAGTCCAGGAAGATTTCCCCATACTGGCAACCTTTTCTATGCAATTGCATCTTTCCTCCTTTACTAAGAACTAGTTGCCTGAGTAATGGTTTGCAGGATCCAGATTGCATGTTATACAAACAGGCTTGGTCTGAATATATGCATTCAAGACCAAAAATCTGTTTAAATAACATATGTTCTGTTTGCGGCCACCTATCTGTCTCTATCAAGGAAGATAAAAGTCCTTGTCTACACTGTTTCAGCTGTGCAATCAAGACAGAAACCCTCAACTGATGTTTGCCAGCAGGTGGGGACATACAGCAACAAGCTCCAATGGCAACAACATTTTCCTACAAAACTTGGAGAAAATCCAGGCTTTAGGAAAATGAAATATGCCTTCAGTTTGGGAAGAAATAATGATGAATGTCCATCAGCAACACATGTGATGATTTAGTCTCGTTGCATGGCAAGAAGAAGTATGTTCAGTCCACAGCAGGTCAAAAGTTTTCCTTGCTGTTTCTCTGCATTTCCTTCTTGTTATTATAAAACATTTGGCTTGGCTGTGAAATATACTTTTAATTAAAAGATAGGAAAATCATAGTAAGACAGCAGCAGCAGAGAGCTGTTAGAAAGCCTGCTGTCTTAGCTCTCGTAATAAACATAACGCGAAGGATATGTGCACACAAAAGCTGAAGTGTTGTGGTAAGAATATGTATATACCAACTTATCCAGGTCATTTCAAAGAGAAGTCTAAATAGCACTTTCTGCTTATCTGTGATTTCCTCATGCTTTCACAAACTTGGTGCTTTTTTGTTTTATGGTCTCACAGCCAGGTACTCTTGTTCAAAAGATGTGCTGCTTGTACAAAACGCCACCATTCAGTCTGCAGTAGGTTAGGGGGTGAATAATTCTTCCATAATAGACAAGAAAAGAAATTAATAAGAAGTCGTGGCAGGATCTGTCACCTTTGGTTTCTATCATGCTGTGTTTTCCAGGCACTTAGAATTCCCTAGATTTCGTGCATACATGTTACTCCTACCTTAAACAGCATGCCCTTTAAAGGAAATTTGGGTGCTCACAGCATCTGAAGTGCAGTAACTTGACAGAGGAAAATACAAGTCTCATCCTGCTTAGTAGGGAGCTGAGAACAGGATGAAAATATAAAATTACAGAGGATTTTTTCCCCCTTTGCAGTGTCTGTTTCCTGCTAGTGTCTACCATCTACAATATTGACTGGTTTATCAGGCAGCAGGTATCTCTATCAGTCTATCTTGAATTGTCATCCAACAGGAGATTAAACGCTGCCTGCCTCTTTCTTGTGATTTTCAGTCTTCACATCGCAAAGTTTTCAATCAAATTTCAGTGGTGTACATTTAGCTTAGAGAACTCACAGTACTTATCTTCCCAAAGCAGGTGATTTAGACCGTGTTTACCTTGTACTGTTCCAAGATATCTCTCAGCAAACCTGTCCATATCACAGGCCTTGAAATGATTCCCAAGTTTGCTTTTTGCTGTTCTCTGTTTCCCTTTCTCTTTCCCTCTCCAGCCAGGCTCCCAGCCAAACAACAACAATAACAGCATGGGTCCTGAGTAACAGACAAGTGCCAGTTTTCAGAGGAGTTCTATCAATGCGGCAACCTTGTATTGTTAGATGCTTAAAATCCGAAGCAACGTGACTGCTTACAGCCTTGTTCTAAGCAGCTTCCTCATTACTCATCTTTTCAGTGCACTTACAACAGTTGTGGTTTCAGCCCACGAATGGGCTTGAGCCTGGGAGGATGTCAGCTGGGTCTACTGCTTGGTTTGCATCGGATACCTGAGGAAGCTGTGGGCTGGGAGGTATCCTGTAAAATAAACTATAGCTCCATTTGTGAGGAATCCAGCATGAGCAAGCTGACACTGAAAAAGCAGCTTCTCTGCCAATTAGCATATTTTCCGCGTAGGATTTTGATAAACAGACTAACTAGAATTTGAATAAGCATAAACTTGAGACTAAAAAATTACAGGAAAGGCAATTCAAAATAATCACAAAATCCAGATTGGATTTTTGTGGTGCATTCTCCATGCAAAAAGATTAGAATATAGTATAGCTAAAAGTGATTTTGCTAAGGTAAAGGAATAGAGGAATTGGGAATTACAGTTAGAGTCCTAATTAGTCTCTCACCACCAAATATGTGGAACAGACAGGGATACAGCAGCTGGGATGAGGCCTGGGACAAGATTTGTTCCCTTATTCTGGCCACTTAGAGCTGTATAAAAAGACTCTTGAGGGGTAAAATGATCTGCGGACCATTATTGACCATGGTTCTGGCTGAAAAATCAACTGAGGGTGGAAGCATAGTGCCAGTAGGAGGTTGCCTTTTGAGGACTCCCTGCCCGGAGAGAGAGGGAGCATATGCCTGTTTTCTTCAGCATGGGTCAGCTCAATGAGGTGTTCTTAGGCCCCCAGGCACTACTGTGAGCCTGGGGGTGGCATTTGGGATGGGTGAACTTCTGCAGTGTGACATGGCCTGGCTCCATCTGAGCACTTGCCCTGTGGGTGGGATGGATAGGAGAAATGTGATTCTGGATACCCTTGTTGCGAATAGGACAGGGGTTTAATCCTCAACTACTACTTATTCTAGAAGATCCCAGAGGCTGTTCAGTAATTTGATGCCAGCTGGGAGGAGGCAAACACCTCCCAAGTCAGTGCTTTGTCCAGCAGCCTGATGGAAACAGAGGGTTCTCATCAGGCAAGAGAAATCTTGCAGAGGGTGATACCCACTAGAGTTCATCTGCTCTGTGCTGTCAGGGCAGCACAAAAGAGAGTGAAGTGACAAGCGAGTTGGCCCAGCTGCTTCTTCATGAATATCTGACATTGTTGCGTAGTGTAAGTGGGAGCTATATGAACTCTTCAAAGAGGAAAAGACATAGAAAATTACAAGGCAGTGCCTAGGTAATTTTTAAAACTGTGACTTTGCCTCAATCTAATTCACTTCCTACATATGTGAAGTGGAGAGTAGATTGCGGTGGTAGGAGTGAAACACAATTATTTTGGTGTTGAAAGTGGAAACGAATTATTTTTATTCTTTTTTTCCTCTTTTGCCCGTACGTTGTGCTTCTTCCTCACCCTTTCCATGAGTACAAGCAAGCAAAAATGCCTGGGACCAGGCTGCAGGGAGAAGATTTTGTCACAGTCCCACTCAGGCACCAGCCTTGTGGAACCCTGTTCAGGATTATCTTGCTGGCAGAGGTCCACGGATGGGGTGAATGAGTGTTAAATAAGCTGATAGCTCAGCTGATCCCTGTGGTTCCTTCAGCTCAAAAGGAAACACAAGGTGTGAAGTGGTGCACAAGATGTAAATTGCCATCTGTTTTAGAAATATTACCTTCTCCTTACCTGAGAGCTTCTCCTTACTGAAGTCCTGCAGGCAGTCACTATAATGTGTAATCATAGAGTTTGGGAAGAGATGCAGATGGTTTGGGTTCAAAAAGCCCAAGATATGTGATTGTGGCGAAGTAAAATGCATTCTTTATCACTTGGTGATTTCACCTGACGATGTCACAGAAGCAGAACCCAGGGAAGCAGGGATGCTTCCATTGTTGGATGAGATAAAAGGGCTGTGCATATCCCCAGTGGATACCTATGAGGTTTAGGTAGGAACTCAACAAACTCTAGATTGCAAATACTAGATCACAGGCTCTAAAGTCTCTTTCTCTAGAAATACCTGCAGTTTGGGGACACCAGGAAAAGGCTGTCTTGAGGTATAGGGTCTAGATCTGCAAGGAGAATCTGGGGGTGCTTGTGCTGGCTTGAACTGCTTAGCTTCACTATATGGTTTAGTCTTAGATATGTGAAACATATTTTCTGTGTTTAAGCCCAGCTATTTTCATCTCTCTGTTCAAACTGGTTTTACTCTCCTTATATTGCTATCATCCGTTCTTTGTTTTAGTCCATGTATTTGTATTGCCCCTGAACACACTCTTGCTCTAATGGAACTTGTAGAGTTTGTTGTCCCATTAGTGCTGAAGGTAATCATCTGATTTCTAGGTGAGGCATGTCCATGGATGTGTGTACAGTTACCCTGTGGAAACACAATCTGTAAGGCTGTTACAGTTGTGGGTCAGTTATAAGGCTACAATTAAGGCTGCTAAAAATGTTCAGATTATTTTAATGCTTTTCCAGTTGCTAAGCTTTAGCACCCTGGACTGAACATTTCTAAAACAGGTTTTTGTCTTAGACTATATATTTTAGGAAAAAAAAAAAAAAATCATTCAAGTACAAATGAAGTGAAATCTTAGAGTTTAAAATCCATGTAAAAATCTGTCAGTGTTTCATTGTGCTGCAATTCTCCATAAAAATCTTATTCTTATCCACATTTAGCAGAGTTACAGTCAAGTTTGGCAGCAGAATCTGGTCTAATGCTGGCAGAGAAGGACTTAAGTTGCTGGTGGCTACCACACACAGATAGATAGATAGATAGATAGATAGATAGATAGATAGATAGATAGATAGATAAACACACACAGATACCGTTATAGCAACCTGTGGGTTGCTACAGGTGTACTTCAGTAACAAGACAGAGAATAAGAAAAGCTGCCTGAGGAGGCAGGAGGGGTGGGATGTAGGAATGAGATGTGCAGAAGAAGCTGCAGGCAGAGAAAAGCAGAGGAAGCACTGATGCACTGGGGAGGGCAGAGAGGGCTGGGAGGTGCAGTGAGGAGAGAGCAGATTCTAGGAGCGGGGAGAAGTCAGCTAGTGGGATGGCACAAAATAAAAAGGTGACAGATACCAGGAGAGAAGTGACGGTGTGTGATCTATGTGAGACAGGCAGATTTGACATTTTTAGGTGCTGGCTGTTTAACCTCATCTTCTTTTAATATTTATATATGTGTATGAATGGAATGAAGAGAAATGAAAATTGTTACATAAGTTGGTATTCCAGCATTTAACATACTACTGGCATAAGGGAAAATTGTATATGTGACTCTTTTGATACGCTCAGGCTGAGAGATGAATGTGTTGTATGTTGTTAGGATCAGGTCTAAGAGCAAAATGGTTTAAGGAATCCATGATTTGGGCTATTTTCAGGACATTTTTCCTATAAAGAGATTTTTGTGGTTTCAGATTTAGGTCTCATGGTAGCTCTTTTAGCAAGGGTCTCAAGGTAAAATCCTGGAAACCCCAAGATGATTCCCATTTCTGTCTGATGAAAATACTAACAGCAACATTCCCCATTAACCTCTACACTGAGCATGCTGAGCAGCTGCAGGATGCAGGGGTCGCACCAATTCCCTGGAATTGCAAACCCTCAGCTCAGATGGAGGTACCAAAGAGAAATGCTGAGAAAGGGAGGGAGGGAGAGCACGAGCCCTAACCAGCAAAGCCTGCAGTAAAGACCATTCATTTTTAGCAGCTTTCCTAAATCTTGAATGGAAGGAACATGTTTTACAGCATACGTTTTGTTAGTGTTGATTCCTGAACTCAGCTCTTCCAGTGCTCCAGAAAATGCCTTTGAAGGTGGCTGAGGTATTTCAGTTTGACAAATAAACTAAGCTGTGGTTACTTTCTCAGTATGTTTTGTGTCATGGTGCTAATTTCCCATTCACTTGATTGGGATGCAATGATTTCAAGACAATGTCAGTGCAGGTCTATGGAAAAGACATTATGGTGTCAAAATGAAATGAAACAATGTTAATTTGTCTATGGAAACGGTGTTACGCTGCCAAATTGAAACATAACCCTCAGCTCAGCCACCTTGAGACTTGGCGCTGCCGCGCTATCGAAGGACCCCGCCACACGGGGTGATTTTACAGCAGCGCGCTGGGAAACTACAAATCTGGATTAAATATTAGAGGAGCTAAGACTATTTGTTTTGCTCTATGAAATCACAACTATAGAGTGTTTCCTAGCGCTGCAGAGGCCTTCCACATGTGCTGCAAAACCTAAAGCCCAGGGAGAGGGTGGGAATCAAGGGGAGAAAAAGCATTTTGGCAATGTTTACTCAGATTTCTTTTGGCTTCCATTTGCCCTCAGCACGTCTCATTCTTAGCATTATATTAATGAATCTTTTTTAGGTGAGAAACATTATTAGATTTTGCAGTGTTCGCAGCACCTAAAAAACATCTGGGACACTGGAGCTCAAATTAAGCAGTGCTCTAAATCCAATTTGGATTTTAATTCCACCAGGACATAGCATTTCTAGTAAAACAAGAAGTTGAACATAAACCAGAATCCAAAGTGTAGAGAATACAATAATGAAAAAGAATAATAAGTAAGCTGAAATCAAAAGACAAGCGCTGAGGGAGGGAAGAAGCAATATATAAAGGGATATAGAAAAATAGAAATAAATATTTTCTCTGTTGTTAGGAGTCTATGGAGTGATAAAATCTACTTATCAATCACAGTTTGTCTTTTGTTTTGTTTTATGTTCCTGGACAGTATGACCACCTTTGAAATAGGGTGATCTTTGATCTCTGCCCTGGGGCAAGCACCAGCAGATGTTCTTTTGTTCTCCTCTCCATATTCAGTGTCCCTCACCTCCGAAAGCCAAAGTGTGCTACCCAAAACTGACAGGTGCTTCTCTGTTTGATTGCAAAGAGATGGATTTAGGCTAAATGTGACCTGAAACCTTCAAAGTGGAAGGGCCTCCCAGCATGCTTGCAAACTGGTGGGAGGGAAGGCTGTTGTAACATCTGCACTTCTGGGAATATTGGCAAATTGCATGCAGATGTCAAGAAGAAAAAGGCTTGGGCAGTCTGCTAGGAGGGACTTCAGTAGCCTCTTTCACCGTGGGTGAATTTCTGGGGTGATTCTGCGTCCTGAGTTTCTCTGTGACTATTTTTTCCCCATATTTGTGAAATGGGTGTAATGGCACTTCCCTGCCTCCTGTAGACATTAGGGAGAAGAAACAAATAGACAGGTTTTGTGGTGTTTAGGCAGGACTATAACACAGTTATGTCAGTACATATGGCATCACGAGCTGGGATGGGTGGAAAGGCTAATCACATGAACACTATATCTTAAACAAGCCAATCCTTTCCTTACGTGTGCCTCAGCTGCTATTAAAATCTGACACTGGTTAATGAAAACAATAAAGCTATCCAATGTTATTGATGGCTATGTAGATTTCTTGGACATACGGAGTTCTGTAGTCTCCTCTTGTATATTGATAAAGATGTCTCTGGGCTGCGCATAGCATTTCTAGTTATCCACAGAACTCCCAGAACTAAAGGTCCTCCTGAGAGTCCAATTTCTGCTTCTCTCTTACTATGCGAGTGGTGTATATTTTTCTCCTGCATTTCTCCCTTCCTCAGGAAGGAAGCGTGCATTTGTTGGACTGGTGGCTGCAGCCATGTTGGTCTTTCTCTGGAAGATGCTAATTGTTCTCCTCCACTTTACCAAGTAGAATGAGCATGGATATTAGCATTCACATGAATGTTTAACCCTTGCACAGGCTTTCAAGCACCAAAGTATGACTGGTATTGCTGCCCTAGAAGAGGAAGGTGCAAGGATCTTCCCTTACTCCTCCCCATCTCTTGCACCCCCTTCTCTCTCCAAGTGGTGTCCATCAAATTGCTGTTGAAAGATGTCTGTTACTTCTCCATGAGCCACAGGCATGTTCCTCCACCCATAGCTCTTCACAAGGATTCTCAGGCTATCTGAATGCCTAGCGGGAAGATTTTGGCTCTTCAGGCACTATTTACGTGTTGTTTTGAAATAGTTCATTTGCATTAGTTATAGTTAAGATGTGCAACCCACAGCTGAAATGTGCTATCCAACTCCAAATTTACAGGGAACAACTAGAACATGAGATATTGCAGACCTCCCAGCTTGTTGCACACAGTTAAGACAAGTCATTGGATTGAAATTTTAATGAAATGCTCTGCTGTACAGCCAGGGATTAAAATATAGGAATAATTTGAAATATAGGGATCAGATCAGGAAGGAAAATTCAATATATTTTAAGTGTGTTTTATTCAATGTGAGTATGATTCTCAAAATTAAATTTTATTCTTAAAAGACAGAAAGAAATCTTCCTTTTTAGGATTCTGTCTCACACTCACATGCACACACACATACATGCACACACGCACAAGCACATGCTTTTTGTTTCTCTGGGTGCAAAGCATGGTAGACATCTGGTTGCCAGGCTCAGTCTTCTCCCCACAGGCATAGAACAACACCATTGTTTGAATATGTTCTTTAGAGGTTGACATTTGGGGGATTTATCAACTCTCCCCCAATAAGTGAGAACATTCCAACAATTTTATGCAATGTTTAAACTGCAGATTAATTGCACAAGCTATATAAATTATTCTTAAACTTTTGGGTAATATTTGCCATGTCAACATGGTTATTGAGCTGACTGAGCATGTGGATAGACTCTATGTGGCAAGTGACAGTCCATGACGCAGATGGAGAGGCGATTTGCACCTACCTCTACTTAGAATAAGTACTGCAAGGACTGCAGTCTGCAAGCAGAATAGGTAATGTGAGACTTTCATCAAAACAAAGAAAGCTACAGGCTGCAGTCTTCCACATTTACTACCTAATATGGAGGGGTCTGTGGCCCTCTCCCGAATACCAGGTGAACAGCCAGTGTGTGTGTGTGGTGGTGGAGGGGAAACAATGAAAGCTACAGGCTTAGCTGCTTCAGTAAAAAAAAAACCCTCTCCTTGCTTGTGAAATCAGCCGCAGTAGGGAAAAACAAAACCAAGCTTGTAACTGATTTGTGTCCACATCAGCTGAACTTTACTCTCTGTGGTTTGGACTGAGCGGTGACTCTTCGCAGGAGGAATCCCACAGATCATGTCAAATTTGCCTTGTCATTTCAGAAGACGTGTTAGTGTAATATCTGGATTTGTGATGGAACAGAGCAATGACCCAGAGTATGACTTTCCATCAACGAACACAAGTGAAATATCTGTAACCGAGCATATAAGAGTGGAGTAACCTCTTAGAGATTATGTTTAAAGTGCTGAGGACTCAAACATTAAGGATTCGCAGACAGTCACATCCCTTCTCTTTACAGTGGAACAGAATCCAAAACAGGGGATGGTGAAGTACCCCAAAGAAGAAAAGACTTGAGGCAAGCTGGCACCCACTTTAGGTTAGAAGCTGAGCTCCCGAGGAAGCTTCAGCTCTTACCTGTCTGGCATTACATTAGCAACCTGTACTTGCTTGGAAGTAATGGCAAATCCAGGCACTACGGTTGGATTCTGTATTCTGCTTCCAGAAATTATCAATGTTTTCTAATTTTCTGACTTCATTATCTGCAATGTCCCTGTTGTGACTTCTTTTTATACAACACATTTTTGGGTTTGGTTTTGTTTTTTTTTTGTTTTTTTAACTCCTTTCAGTCTTGCACACTGATGCAGTCACTGGGGCTGGATTAACCATAAAATGAGCCATCGTTATTTTACTTTTTACAATTTTCCTTTCAGAAGACCCCTAAAGACTATACTGTATTGCCAGCAAGGCTTGAATTTGGTCAAGAGGTTTGTGACAAAGGGTAGCTTGCTGGACCTCCAAAAATTCCATTGAGGCTTTCCCAAATCTGTAAAAATGCTCTCAGAGTCAGTGGAACAGGCTTCTTACCCATGGTAGAGGGATGTCGATAGTTATTCAATACAAATTGTATAAATTAGGTGTTCGGTGAATGAATGCAGTCTCCAATTTAGGGGGGAATTCCCTTCTGTGAGATACTTGAGTAGTGAAGGAGCTCAAGCTTAGAGCTCTGGAAGACATGGGAGAGGAGTGCAGGTCAGGAAAGGAGTATGAATGTTTAAACCAGACAAGATTTGTTCTAAAGAAGAAATTCCACTGTACCTCCATATGCTTTTAAAGCAAGGGGCAAGTGAAATCTTGATTTTGTTACAGTGAAAGGAAAAAGTCCCATTGCGTTCAGCAGGGCTGGGATTCCATCCAAGACCTCCACATCAATCTAAGACACTCATGTAGCCCACATTTCATCTTTACAAAGAGCATTCTGTTTCCAGAAATTATCAATGTTTTCTAATTTTCTGACTTCATCATCTGCAATGCCCCTGTTGTGGCTTCTTTTTATACAACACATTTTTGTTCTTTTCTTTTTCCCCTTTCAATCTTGTGCATGCTATCGTTGTGCCCCCAAAGATCAAAGATTCATAGCATACGGTAGAAATATCTCAGTGCAAAGAATAAAGACATCCTTTTTTATAAACTTTATTTTTACTTTAGTACTTAATAAAGTAAAATACCTGGATAAAATCTGGCAATTGAAGAAATGCAAGATATGTTCTTGATTTGACAGGGGACAGGATTTCAACCCACATTTTTATGGGGAATATTTAGCACGCAGGCATTCCGTCCCCCTCTATCCCCACCCCCATATATTTCAAAGCAAGAACAGAAGGCAACGCAAAAGTAGCTGCCACCATCCACCAGATAATTCTTTCAAACATCTCTCAGAATTCTAAAACATAATCTAAACTTATGTCCACATAACAAATAACAGCCCTTTGAAACGAACTGAGAAACTGTAAAGCCATTAAGAAAATGTGCTATTAAGGAAAGGATTCCAGCATTTCCTATGAAAAAGGTTCACAATGTATGTATTTCCACATGTTCAGAGAAATGATTAAAGTGTTTATAGCTTTTGTAATTGGTCTTTCTCAATTTAAAAATATAGGCTTCTTTTAAAGTTACATTTCTCTGCCGCTCTTTGTCTAGAATAACATTAATGAAGTCCCATTTTCCCAGTTGCTAAAGGTAGAAAATAGGGAAGTGATGTGTTTAGGAGAATGCATTCTTGAAACATGCCGTCTGTCTGCCTGTATCCCAGCAAACACGGACTCTTGCTAACGCCTCCATTAGAGGCGGCACACTCCTACAGGGTCCAGGAATGGCATGGTTCACTTGGTGGTGGAGTGAATATGGCAGCAAGAGAGGGGGCTCATTTTCCCTTTCCAGACACCCTTCTGCATGCCACTGTCTGTGCTGGTACAGAGGGTTTGAAGGAAGACCTGTAATTTTTTTTCCCACTATGTTTTTACCCTGTTAAGGTTCAGTAAAGGGTGGTCAGCACAGCGGGAAAGCCAAACTCCATCATTAAGTACCTAAAAGAGAAGAAAAGAAGGAGGGAACTGGGAAAGAACTCCCTTTCCAAAGCACACCCAGTCCTTTCTTGGAGAGCTCATGCTCTGCTCTGTTAAATGACATAAACATACTGGCTACACTGATAAAAAACACATGGTCTTGTGTTCAGTGAGAGAGTGAATCAGTAATGGCTTGGTCCTGGAAGCCAAAGCCACTTTCATCACCTGCACATCATGGCGTTTGGAGTGGTTTGTGGCACATCTAGGACAATCTGCAAGAGAAGGAGAAGGATTTTCACCCAGTTTCCAGAGGAACACATTTGTTTTACAGATAAGAATATATACACAGATGTATAACTTCGTATTTTTTTCTTGCAGCAACTGTCAATCAGGCCGCACATTAGTTTTTTTTTCACTCTTTTATTTTCTTTTATGCTGCTAAGCTAAAGCTTTAGGTTTTGTTCTAATTGTAAAAGCATATATCAAACGTTTCGTTATTTCTTTTCATAATGCCCCAGGAGAGGGTGTTTTACCTTTCCTTGTGTAAATTAGCTTAAGTAGAAATTGTCAATCTGGAATTGACAGGTATTTGTTACAGACAACAAGGCATTGTTCTCACTTTGCTTCATCCACCAACACAGGTGCTGCTGTCACATGTCACAACAATGAGAAAACTTATTAAACTATAAAGAGTAATAATACTATAATGTAAAGGTGTGAGGGTAAAAAATCTGAGTGTTTTTGCTGGCTGGAGGTAGGAAATCCTGTCCTTCCTGTAGGTGATCTGACAGATCTCTGCTTCTCCCACAAACCTCTTATTTCCTGGCTCCTTCTTCCAGGACTGCGTTTATAAACCACTGACACCCCATTTCCCCCAGGCTATCACATAACTGCAGGACAGAAGCATAACTCAGTCAGTGAGGTTGTTCCTCACCTGTTGAGTTGCTGAAGGATAAAGGACATGGGTTCTGGGGAGACAGGATTACTCTGGTCTAATTACAGAAAGGCTGGGCCAGTTGCTGGGCTATGTTGTGGAGTGTGCTGTGATGATGCAAATACCCACAGGCATTTCTTCTGCCAAAGGCTGACCTAGATACAGGGAATTTCCTAAGTAACTGACTAAAAAGCTCCTGTTTTGTGAACTTGTCAAAGGAGGTGACAGTGGTCTTTTCTCGGCTAGTGGGCCAATTGACCCAGGGCTCTGGCACTGTTGGCTGGAGAGAGATGTACTCTAGAAACAGGCCTGAGCTGCAGAATCTGGGACAGGATTCAACTTGGATCACCCAAATTTGGGGTTGAATGTGAGCAAATTAGAGCATTGCCATTCTCTGACTGGCAGCAAATCAAATGGATTCTTTTGGCTTTTTCCCTTCATCACAAAGAACAACTCCCAGCAACAAAAGCTGGGAGATGAGCGAATTGACATCATCTGCAGAAGAGTTTTAGCTTTTCTGCCCGAAGAACTGTTTTGATTTTCAGCTGCATCTCAGGTAAGCACGAAATAAGCATGATATTGGATTGAATATGTCAGCTGCTTGTAAATGGAAATACTTGCGGTTGAGCAGAGGAAGAGATGATGCTGGGCTGCCTTTCTGTTATCTTTTCAGGTATTTGCAGAGACCAAACAGCTCCTGGCCTAGCTTCAAATAGCTGAGACATTGGCCCAGTAATTCTTGATGTCTCAGCCTCAGTGGGAGCATGGCAGTGGTTGGAGTTATATGCAGTACTTTGGAAACTCCTGCTACTCCTATCCCTCTGTACTTTAGCCCTTTCCTTAAGCCCCATCTTTCCTCTTCTGTGGTATGGGAGAGCTGGTGATTTGGAGCCAGCTACATATGCTTTATGTTTCCTGAAGATTAAAACCTGTGTGTAATACTCCACAGTCTGTCAACAGCCAGCTTGGGAAAGAGACCAAAGACTAAAGAGCAAACACCAGACTGTTAAATCAATCAAGGCCAAGATGTGCTTCTTACTTATAAAACCTAGAACAAAACTGGCCGGGCAAGAAGTCTGTCCTTTGCAGTGCTGGAAGACTGCTGCCCCCCATCCTGTGTCTGATTCCCTCTGAGTCAGACTATATACAAATCTGCAAGAAAAGATATTGTGTGTGTGTTTAAAATACTTCTGCCATCAGACAGGGAGAAGACTGCTGTCTACAACAAATATCAAGACTTGGGATAAGTAGCCAGTGATTTGTGTTCCCGTTGACTTTTTTTCTTGCTTGGGGTACTATTAAATAGTTGGCTGAAACTATGTGCTTGTGCAGAACTGAACAAAGTGGTATGTGTTTCCAAACACTAAAAACAAGTTGTCAAGACACATCCTCAGAGACAGAGGGTCTTTTTTGTCGTTGCCCAAGAATGTCTTATTTAAAATGGCATTCCTTGTAAAGATGCAAATGCTATTTCTTTTAAAATGTATCAGTACTGAGAATAAAGCAAGCAAAAAAGGAAATTAAAACAGTGACAAGGGAGGGAGGTCTGGCAAGTTGGCTTTCAACCAAATGACCTCTGATAGATCAGCTGGGAGCCAGGAATGCATGAGATTATCAAGAACAAGAGAGATTTATAGTTCTTTGTTTGGTCTCTTGGTAAGTTTTCACACATAGTCAGTTATATGATGGGCAATGACAAGGGAAAATGGTGGGTGAAAGAAATCCAGAACCCCAAATATTTATTGTGATTCCATAAATAAACATGAAAAGAGGGAGCTATTTAAAGATTCAGAGCATTTGTTTATTTCAGTTTAATTTTTCATAGTCCCAAAATCTAGCTCTCTTAGGAGAAGCTATTTGCACACTGCAAATATAGCTCCAATTGAATTAGGCATGTGAAAGTAACACAAGAAACTCTCTGTAATGGGAATGGGCATTTGGGTTTCTGTAATCACTACACAACCTTCCCCTGAGCTGATTACCTGCAGAAAGAGCATCCCTCCGTGGACTGCACTAGCTGAACACATCCACAAGTTGTGCCAGAGCTCTTCAGAAATTTGTAACTCGTGTTGTTTAATCTCAAAAACTTTGAATGAATATTTCTATTTTCTATTTTCTCATCATCCAGGCAATGAGGAACATCTGAGAATTTGTAGTTTATGTTATCCAGATTAAATACTGGTATTATGGTGCATTAGATGCCAAGGATATTACTATGCAAAAACAAATGTATTACAGAATCTAATTTATAAAGCTGTTCCAGTTTAGAAAATAGTGTCACTAAGTGGGTCATTAGTACACTGGTTGTTACACCCAAGTGTGTTCTGAAAGTCAGACCAGTATGGTGATCCTGGAAAGATGGGGTGATCCCAGGGTCCTTAGGCCATGTAAACCTCGCTAAATAACAAAACATAATTTTCCATTGGGTTACAAATGCTTTTTACAAAGTATAGGACCCTGGAATTTTAAAACAGAAAAATCTCTAAGCATGAGTAACAAAGAGACCTTTAGACAAAACAGAGATTACAGCAACAGTTTGGTTTTAAAATGCAATTATTTGCTTCTTTTCCATATGCTATGTATATGCCATATGGGCATATGGTACGTTCACTACATTAGTTCATTATTATTACTTGTTTAGCTCTTTTTAACCAGTGAAACCGTACTTGGCTCTGTACTAGGTAAAAATAAGTAAATAGAATTACAACTCAAGGACAGTATCACCTGTAACACCATAATGATGGTGTCTATAATGTATCATTTACTATTGTCTTTACATCCTAACTTATTCTTCCTTTATGTTAAACCAATTAATTATATTCTCATGGTAATTTATTCACTTGTCAAACTGAATGTTAAGAAGCCCTAAGATTTGCCTTAAATTTATAATAGAATTTAAAGGGCAAGTTTTCAAAATTCAGCTTCAAGGTTTGGACCTTTTGTACAATCTTACAAGTGCTTTCTGAATGTTATCATTTTGTCAGTACAATTCTGACCTGATATGCATTCCTTACATTTCTCTCTTTAACAGGTTTGAGTGTGCACATGTAAGTTACAAGTCGCTGCAAGTAACAGCTGATTTGAAGGCACCTTGCAAACGCAAAATATACACCCTCTGATGAACGTTCAGCTTTAAAACAAGAGGAGGATTAGTAAAACAGGAACAGTTTGCAAACAGAAATGTTGTGACCAATGGCTCAGGTTTAAAAAAACCCACCACTAATTTCCAATATTGTAGGTTTTTTGAGTCTCCTAATTGTGTCTTGGAGATCCTGAATTTTAAAAAGATGTTGACAAGCACAAAGGAGAGTATGTTTTAAAAATATTATCATCTGGGAACTGGGAGGCCTGATGATTTGGGAAGCTTAAGATGTTCTCTTCACAGATTCCTGGAAAATTCTGCCTAACATGAAGGAAACCACTCTTTTCTAAGGAATTTGTAAAAAAGGAAATGAAAAGTTCAGAGGACAATGAAGACCTTCCCACTTGGAAGAATGCAGCCATAAATCTACTTCATGATATGAAGATCATCTTAAAGTTTATTAAATAATTCAGAGCCAGAAAGAAAACTAACTTCTGTATGTTCAGTCTGATACAGTGTACAACAGCATACTATATTTTTATCTAGCAAGAAGGAGTCCATCAAATACAAACGTAACATGTACAATGATCCTTCATTCTAGCTCCAACACAGATGGTTATCCCTGTAACAAATAAATAGGTAGGCTCAGAATCAAGGAAGGATAAGAAAAATGACAACCAAAAGAAAAAAGAGAAAGAGGAGCCAGTGCGGATGATCTTGTGAGACACTATTTGATCCAACTCTCCTTAAGACCTCATATCTCAAAATCACAGTGGGGTGGCAGAGCCTAGGAGCACTTCCTGGGGAATACAAAAACGGATAACTGCAACTCGAACTACCTGTTAAACACGCAGTCATATAGTATTCTGTCAGACAGGTTCGGGGCCTTTGGAGCATATTTTGCTCTGCAATAGAGTCCATTTCCTCCGGATCCCTTCAAGTCCATCTCTGTCAGGTTCCTTGCAAATTTGGGCAATCCTCAGCAATTTTTTTTTGCTTGTTTGTTTTAAAATATCCTTACTTTTTATAGGACTGCCTGTGCTTAAGAATAAAACTAACTGAAAAAGAATAGCTTCCCCAGTTTTATAAACTTGGATGTTTTACTGTTCATTTTCATTCTCCACTGAAATACTTATGTGAGGTAGTTTCGTGTTGGACCTGATAAAGTTGGCAAGCCTGTACTGATGATACAGCACAGAGAATACCAGGGTGAAAGTCTATACCCTGTCATCATTCTTTCACATACCTCTAATTTCATTTCCCTAGTAATCACATGAATTCTTAGAGTTCTTATCACCAAAATTTTTAGTGCTTATTCCTACTGGAATGTTGTAAGGGGAAAAAATAAGTTCAAGATATTAACATATTTTGTGATCATGTTGGGGGAATCAGACAAATTTAGAAGAAAGTCGCATGAGAAATTATTTCTTCTAAGCCAAATCTCTAAGCTCACGGATTCACTGCAATCCTTCCTTGAATCCAGGGTATTTGAGGCAAATCCAGAAACCTTGTCAGCTCCTACAGATTATCACAGTAGACTGCAAGATGGGCACACAGTTAAAGCATTTCTTGAGCTTCTGAAGAAGCTGGTCCTGTCCTTTGTTGCCAGTTTGTGGGGTGCCCTTACATAGGTTGTTTAAAAGACAGTTTTCAAAGGCTTGCCTGGAAATGTGGTAAGTGACAGAGAAACGTATTCATCCGGGAATAGTTAGAATAAGTCAACTGGAGTCAGGATTATTAAATTCTCCTGCTGTCAGTGACATGCAATGCATAAGTTGCACTGATTTGAGTAAGCTGCTTCATTGTGGCCTCTGTTTATATTCTGGTCTTCTGAACCTTTAAGACTTTTATTAAGCAAGTTTCATAACATTTAAAAAGTAAATTAGTGATAAATATACCCACACTTAATAACATTGAAGTAATATCTTTACCAAATTGCAAAGATTGCATGGATAATTCAATCTATAGATTTACAAATAATTTATTCAGTTATTATTTTAACTAGTTTTGCTGTATGAATGAATTAAACAGCTGGCAGCTTGCCTGTCTGTTCATTGCTCTGCTCCTTTCTCTCCTGTTTCTAACACAGCTATTTTTGCTCTTGCCCTCGCTGCAAATATGGCATCCTTTTTCCTTCATAAACATCCTCTCCTAGCAAGTTAGACAAGGGAGATGCTGGAGTGTGAGGTGATCTTTCAGGGCAATTCAAAGATGTGTTTTCTTATATGATTTACTAAGTGTTCTCAGAAATATTGTTTCATTTCATAACATCTCTAGTTCTGTTTTTATTTTATTTTTTTTTTTTTTTGGCAATCTTCTTTCCTAGTACAGTGGAGCAGATTTCTGAATGAGGCTGATGAGATTTGTAATATACCCTGAGTTAATTTAGACAGCAGGTTAGTCCCCTCAACAAAACTGTGGCCCATATACAAGTCAAATCTGCTTTTTTCCTTGGGCAATGATTTATTTCCCTCTTAAATTGGCTGGACCAGTTAGTTTTTTATTTTTATTAAGTCACACTATTCTTAAATGAAACTATTGATTTAAAGTCAGCTTAGTGAGGATTTAATTTGTTTTCAGGGGATTAGAGCAGGTAACATGGGATAATTTTACAATAAAGTGGAATAGAAGCATTCCTTCACATTACCCTCACCTTTTTTTCTTGCCAGACAGCACAGACATTACAAATTTTCAAGTGAATTGTGGAAATACATTCATAAATCAGGCCTAATTCCTCTGCCTGCTTAAGGGCTATTCTAAAGAATATTTTCCTTTGACCTTGTCCATGTTTGTCCTTTCACGGGCAAATGCATCTGATAATTCCATACAAACACAGATTCACACAAAATATTTTTGTGTCCACAGTAGGGATTGTAAACAGGGGCATTAGTTGAGAAATACAAGAGCAGACATGTCCTTTAATACAGTGGCTACCACAAGGGCTTTTCAGAGAGTTTTAAAATAGTACCATGTTGCTCACAAACAAAGGGATAGGTACAGTTATTTTTGGTCTGCCTCTATAGCGTATATAGTAGATATGTTGGGGTTTTAATATAGTATGGTGTTTCTAATCTGTGCTCCATGTAACTTCATGCAACCTCTTCCCTCTTTGTCATTCTGTCTTTCAACCACATCTAACACACCTGCAACAATTTCTGGGATTTCACTTGATGATGTACAGCCTGCTTTTGCTGCTGTTGCACTCAGTGACTTGAGTTGGGGTAGGCTACGTAGCCCCGGGTAACGTTACCCCAAAATCAGGCAGCTACCTTTTGGCTGTTTTGTCTTTTTGGTTGCCTTGCTTGTTTTCCTTTGCAGCCCTCTGCTTTTGACACCACATACCTCCTAAGAAATATTTCAAAGTTTATCCTACATAGCATCTTTCCCAATGCTCACACACATGGACCTCATTCCTCTTGACTCTGTTTTCAACTTACGTGCAGCACATTTGTGTTCCACCAAGTTGTGGGGAAACATGATGAGACCAGCCCTTGCTGCAGCACTAAGCATCATGCCCCTACCTGGGCTCCTTCACTTCTGCTCTTCCTTAGTTTCCCAACCCTTGGGAAGTCAAAGGCGGCAGCAGGGTAACTCTGCTGACTGTGCATCTTCCTCTTTCATGCTCTTTTGTTGTCCCTGTCTCTCTATCTCTGACTTGTGGAGTGTGAGGAATATTTCTCTCTGCTACTACTAACTAATAGAGAAAAAAGGCTCAGATTTTGTCCTTATGTCCTTACTGAGCAGAAACTGTCCCACTGTTACTTGGCTCCTGGGAATAGAGATATTTTTTCCTCTCCCTATACTCCTGGTAGACATGGAGACATATATAGATGGACTTATCTCAAATATTTATCAGGGCAAAAGAGGAGAGGAAGGACAACTAGAGGAGCCAGCACAGATACCTGGTTACAAGAGGGCAGGATCTCTCCCTTCCCCAAAGCAATGCCAGCCCAGGAAAGGAAACACCTGCCCTGTTGATCACACAATCCCTCAGATTTTATTTTAGAATGAGAGATCTCTCTTCTTTCCTCTTCTTTTACTTGTTACACCATGCCCTCCTGAAGGTGAAGGCTTCTTTTGTTCTATTCCTGTTACAGTCCTGTGGATTACCTGGCTTTTGAGGGTATTTTTCAGCCTCTCTTAACACAGTTGGCGTCTGATTAGACTTTCTATTGCAGGTGTTGCTGATAAAATTTCAGCAGGCACACATGGACTCAGCTCTACATATATTTTAAACCAGATGCAGCTCACGAGCTGTTTGGGTTTTTTGTCCTCTTGCTATATAAATGTGAAATTGTAACTAGAAGAGAAAGAAGGAGGGGCTGTTTCTTGGAAGACAGAAAAGAACCCCCAGCACCTATTCTCTATTGCACTGCATTATAAAGACTGTGTTTTATTATTATTATTATTTATTTAATGGGGGACAAAAAAAAAAAAAAAAAAAAAACGTGACAAACACAAAACCCCCAAT
>NDXB01014390.1:0-12128 GCA_002631895.1 Agapornis roseicollis
ATGATACAAATATATATATACTATTGGTTTTATAACTTGCTGCTACACGTTTTGCTACAGTGTGAGTAACTGAGCACAGGACTCTACATCTTTCTGGCCTTTCTCTGAAGGAGAAGGAACTCTGTCTCTTATGGATTGTTTTAGTTGCCTGATTTCGCCATTTCAGGCCAACATCTCCTTTATCTCTTTCACTGATTGTGCTTAACATGCTTGTGCTAGATTCTTTGAACCAGCAGTGACAATTCATCCCTTGTCAATCTGGATTGCAACCTCTCCTGGTTGCTCTCTGCCCCTGAAACAGGATTTGTGGCAGAGATTACAATTTAGGATATTTATCCCTAACTTGACTCTATTCTCGTTTCTCAGGAATCATTTTCTTCCCACAGTGTTTATAAGCCTGAAATGCAGTTGAGGACTTTCAGGCCACCAAACAAATTTAAATTTAATTGTTTCACGAAATAGAGCTGCTCTCTTGAGAAAACACTGGCAGAAACCCAGCCTCTAATATTAAACAAGGATTTGGATGGGAGGTTCAGGAGCCTGACTGCAACATGATTTCAATGAAAATATAAGCAATTGTTAGGTAAAGGAGGAAAATTTACACTGCTTTCAGAACCCCTCTATGTAGCATGAGAGGAGGCAGAATATTTGTTAGACAACATAAACCCTTATTCCAGCAGCTTTTTCTGCAATGCTCCATTTCCTATTTTCTATTTTTTACTCAGATTCCCAAGAATTCATCCCAGCTACTTTGCCACTGTCATTGCTGGCTCTACCACAGGCTGAGCTCAGGATTGCCTTCAGGAATCACAGGTGTGAAGAATCTCCTCAGGTCCACATCATTAGTAGTACTGCATTAAAGCATAGATACCTACATCTCTCCCTGGGATGTCCATTTACACAGGCATAATTATCACACAGCTGACTTAACAAAAGTTTTCAGAGCAGTGGTGCATTACCCCATGAGGAGACATATCTCCTTTGTCCTGCAGCCCAATGCTAGCAAAACTAGCACCTACTCCTAGATCACAGACCACATATGTAGAAGACTGAGGATGTCTGAAGACAGACATCTTCCCAGTGAAGTGAGATGTTGGAACATAGAACCAGATGCGTGTGTCTAACACTGATAAATCACAAGGACATATTCTGGTTAGCAAGGGTTCTTCTCATAAAACTGTTCTTAGTTTGGTACCTCATTTTTGACTTTCTGTCATTTTTTGTATCTGTAGTTTAACTCCAGCTGGCAACCGAGTATCACAAAACTGCTTGCTCATTACCCCCCTCCCCACCATCTCCAAGGGGATGGGAAGGAGAATCAGAAAAAAACCAAAGCTCAGCACTGTACCAGCTACTGGGAGGAAGATTAACTATCTCAGCTGAAACCAGGACTGTATCTCAGCTGAAAGCAGGACTGTATCTAAGCTGGAACTGCAGGAGGGGTTTGTCAGTGTTTCCTGAATTTTCAGAGGAGTAGTTCACTTAACTCAGGTCTTTTGAACTATCCTTTTTTAACCATATCTATTTACAAATGTTTTCAAGCATCAGCATCACCTTAATCTACATGTTTTAATTTCACCAGCAGTCCTTGATACGCGCTATCCCATCTTAGTTATGTATAGCTGAAAAAAAATGTATAGCTAATTATTTAGCACAAGCATGTGCTGGGACATCTTAGGGTAAATAATTCATGGAGCCAATCACGTGTCAAGAGTATGTTATGTAAATCTTTTCACGTAAGATTTTATTCTAATAGAGCAGTTACATCCACGGATACCTGGCAGTTTGCTAGATAATCTCTGAAAGAGATACTATAAATGTGTAAAAATAGCACATGATTTCCATATGGGGGACAGAATTGTGACAGAATGTGAACTGTCAACAAACTAAATATGAATGCAAAGTTCAGCTTTAAAATGCCCACTATAAACATCCCATGAAACTGGCTGCGGGACAAGAATAAGACTTCAGCTGTATTTAGTCTTCTACTTTTTTATTCTTTTTCTTTTTCTCTCCTGTCCAGAACTTAGCAGCATTTCACTCAAAAGCCTTGCATTCATGTGAGGCCAAATTATAGCTCACAGCATCTGTACCTCCACTCTCAGACTACTTATTCTGACTTTTAAAACCACCTAAGGTGACTACAGAGAGAAACAAAGGCTGTTGGGATGCAGGTTGCAGATGCAATACTAGATAACCATGTTTATAGAGTGTTGACGCGGGAGTCACGGACAGCGCTGAGATGATCAATGTGATCAAGCGAATGCCATTTGATTAGACAAAGTGTCAACCTTATATAGAGATTCTTAGCACAGCTACAGTGATTTGGCAATTGTTGATCGGGCACCTTAACCCTTAACAATGCTAGGATTGGATAACACTGTCCTGGGAACTCAAGCCCCAGAACTTCTCAGCTCCCCCTCTCCTCCGCCTACCTCTGAGTTCTTACAGGTGGTGTTTCTTTTACTCCCTAATCCATGGCCTTCAGTTTATCTCAACTCCGTTTCTGTTCTCAGGCAGGCTGCCTCACACCAAAGTCTCTGGACTGCTCACAAAAGGTCCGTTGTCAGACAGCCTGTCCACAATAGAGGACACCTCTGACTATGAATTTTGCTGGAGAATGATCTTTATAAATTCCTGACATCAGATCTTCATGGAGAGTGAGAAAAGGAATAAGTATTTGAGCTTCAAAATATTTCTCCACCTTCCTCCTACTAGCTCTCTGATAGCACCTACAGTAATCATCATTTCAAATCCAACCTGCTGTTCTGAGTCTTCTTATGGTCATATGCTGCTTCTGCTTTTAGTCCCAAACAATACTTCTGATGATGTTACCTGTGAGGGAAAAATCCAACTGATACCTCTTCCAACACCCTGGATATGTCTCAGCTCTCTTGCAATCTATATCATTTGACAAGTGTATACCAGGTCAAATGACCTCTGGAAGGGGCAGAGAATGAGAAAAACATGCTGTTACAGCCCTATCTGAAAACAGTCTGCCAGTTCTGGAAAGTGGAGAACAGTTTCATTATCCTTGAAATTGGATTCACTGCTATCTTCTGCCGTCTTCCATTAACATCAAGAAAATTCCCTGGTTTTGGCTTAGGAATCAACCATCCAAACAGAGACAGTCCTTTTCAGGAGAAAGAAAGGTGACCCTAATACTTATTATTTGAATGAGACTATGTCTATTTAAGCATGATATGTAGGCCACTGATCATAAATTGCAGCTTAACCACATCTGGAAAGACAGCTCATACTACCCAGTTTTTCAGCTATCTGTTTCTTAGTGGGTATTTTCCTATGAGGTGACACCTTGCCAGTTCTGATTAATTGTAAGAGCTACCACTTTAAATATACAGTATCTTCTGCAGACAAAACACCTTCCAGTTTTCCTGATCTATAATATTAATCATTATCTTTTTGTTAAAGGCAGGATTCATTCCATATTAAGATTTGCTTAACAAGCTTCCTGACCTCCAGTATCTTACTCCATGTCATTTATTATAGTATACACACATAAAAAAAGTTTGTATGCTTTCTTTCTGCTTGATTTTGCATGTACATGTGCAAAATTAGAATAAATATTTTTCATTATCATGTATTTCTTATTTCTGAGATAGAATCTGCTCCTTTTTTTTTTTTTCCAGTGTCTTCCTAGTGAACTTGGAATCCAGTCTGTGGAGTTTTCTCACGTCTTGAGTGTCTGGCAGGTGCTTGAGTTAATGAAGAGTCAACAACAACAAAAAAAAAGACATGGCAAAGAGTTTTAAGCAAGCTGGCTAAAAAACTCATGTTCTCTGTCTCTGTGGTCTGTGGTCCAGGCACATACCAAGTGGTGAGCAGAGACATCAGAAATCACACATGAGAATCACTTGTCCTTCAGTGACTTGCCCAGATTTGTTCTGGCAAGAAGCGGACATATTCGCCAATTAGTGAGGCTGTCGCCTGACTGCAAAATGGTGCTACTACCTCTAAAATTTACTGTTGCTGACTCAGTCTGAAACCTGATGTGACTCTTCTCCCATCTGAACACTGGGGAATGGTCCATTCACCATTCAGCTCCCAGTATCATTCCTTTCTTCCTCCATTACAAGTAATTCTGCTGAAAGGGTTACTCACAGAAAGCTCAAATATTGTTTAAGACAATAGATGCTATGGCTGTCTATATATAAAGGGCCTCCAGCAGAAAAAATTTCAGGAAAATTGCAAGGAGTAAAACTATGAGGAACATTTTTTTCTTTGATTAATGAGGTAAACACCCTGACAGGAGAGCTGTGTGCTGTATTTATTTCAGTAGCACCAAGTTATCATCTTTAATACACGAGGCACAGGGGGAGACAGGTAGATAATACTGGAAATTGTAATAAGATGTGGAGTCAAGTGACAGTTGAGCTCATGGTGAATGTTCCGTGGTGCTTGGAGATTGTCAGTGGTCTGCCTCCAGGGGACACGGACATGGAAAGTCATCAGTCCCTCTTGAACTGTAGCAAGTTGACAAGAGACACGCGATAACAGACATCTTAAACTTTTCAGAAAGGTATGAATTCCTGCTTGTCCACTGCACTGCCAATCACTGTGTGTCTCAAAGAAATATAAACACCCTCTGCTCTGTGGGATACATGTTGCTGTACTTCATGGTATGGTACTTCAAGGGCTAGGAGACCAAGGCAAAGGAGAACAGGGGTACAGGGCTCCCTTGACAGGAACACTCTGTCTCTCTAATCTTTCCAGGCTTCCTTGGACAGACTGAAGCACCATGGGTGGAAGAAGCAGGGAAGCAGGTCAGAGAAGGCTTGATGTCTTCTTCATATAGGACTAATGTGTGCACCCTAGCCAAGGGTGAGCCAGGAGTCTATGTTCTGGCTGCTTTAGCCCAAAACCTGGTCTCTATCTGGGGTCATTACACCTATGCCTGTGGATACCACATGCTACCAGCAGTGACACACTGGAAGAAGGACAGTGGAAAATCAGATGGTCTTTAGCAGTATAGCAGTCTAAATAGATATGCAATAGTCAGTGTAACTTTGGTTGTGTCAGGAGGTTGGGTTTTTCCCACAGATAATTCCTTGAAAAACAAAATCACCCAAGATCCAAAATTATCCTCTGTCAAAAGGCACAAATTTATTTTTGAGAACAATGCTTCTGTTCAGGCACAGTGAATATCTTAAGGGGCTTTGGAGCCCTCCCACACCTCCCTCCTTCCCAAAACTCAGCTGAGTTGCTGACCCTCAACAAGTACTCCCCAGAGAGGTGTATGAACCATTGCACATCATCCTACCATTTTCACAAGCATTCTGTTTATTTATCATGTATTGCCTCATCACTGGAAACTGTGAATGTCCTTGCTGCTTTCAAGATCAGCTTTTACTCTGTAGCATAATTTTTGAGTGGTACTTGTTCCACGAATAGCATCCTCCTTCTTAAACAAAACACTTGTATCTGGAGGGTACACGATCCTATAGAGAAGGTAGATTTATTTATTACTGAAGATACATATTAAATCTCTTCATGTTACTTACAGCCAGGAAGATAGGTTATTGTAATTGTAGAACAACATCTCTACTCAAAGAAAATTAAGCTCCAGCTAATTTGTTCTATGCTACAAAGAGAGACAAAGAAGTGATCCTTATTTCATCCTAAGACAAATTCCTCCCATTCATTTACATGTACATGCTTTCAAAAGGTTTTGTTCTAGGAAATCCGAGGACAATGTCACAAGAACAGATCCTGCAATACGATCCTAATGACTTCATTTTCTGAGAGCATAAGCATTTTTCTGAGAACACTTAGCCTGCAGTATTTCCTTCGTATTTCTTGTCCTAGCCTTTGGCTAAAACATGCTGAATCCATCCAGTGCCCAAAGCTCTGTTACCCCTTTGATTTAAGAGATGTCCTTGAGGAGTTCTAGCAAAAGTACCCAACGAAACCTTATCTCCCAGCTGGCTACATGAAGAGCTGACTGAGATTTTTTAATAAATGCTTCTTCCAGATCTTTCATCTAAACAGATTTGCCCATCCTTGGCGTGCATGAAACAGACAAGTTCTGAATTTGGAAAATGCATTGTTTATGAAAGAAAGTTCTCCATGTGGGGATCAGAAATGGAAACTTCTGAAATGCTCATAGTGTGCAAACTTACTGGAAGCCTCACAGCATAATCTGGATCTCTCTCCCAAACACAAGCTCTACCGTTGCAATTATTGAGACAGCATGTCTGAACAGTTGTACAGAGAGAGAGAGAATAAAAAATAAAAATAAAACTAAAAGAACACCAAGCTATAAATGATGGAGATTGATATTTGCACTTGAGAGGCAGAGTGGCATGAGTTTGATAAAACCTGTCTTCCTAAAGTAACTAGATTGCATGTGACTGTACTCCCTGCTGCACCATGCCACAAGGTATACAGGAACACTGCTGTGATCCTGGTGATCTCAGGTTCCTGGCCCCTTATGATTTTCTTCATCAATTTCTGAATCTATAAAATGATCTCTATATGGAACTGAACAAACTTGTTTTCAGGCTGAAGTGACAATCAGAAAAAGAAAATGGCAGGGAAGCTGATTCTGAATGTTGTTAAATACCCCACCTTCTCATAGGGTCCAATTTTTCTTTAAAGGCAGTGTAAAAGTAGCTGCCCATACTTTAAAGATGCATTTAAACCGACAGCATTAGCATAAAGGAGACTGAGGGCCATATGTCTGAATAAGCATTGAAGTACTCATTACCTCCCAGGCAGCCCTCAGCCATTTGTATAGTCAATCCCATAGAGCAAGTACATTGTTGGATAATCCTGAAGTATGGGGCAGCTTTTTCTCAACATACTGTAGATGATTTCTGTGTGCATTTGTTCACCAGTGATAAGACCAGAAGCCTTACATTTATGGAGTAGAAATTCCTTTTAGAAATACATAAAGCATGAAAACAACACATATCCCTTCAAATCTGTAAGTATTTACTTATTCAAAATAGATTTTCATAAAGTTTAGAACTCAGTCCTTTTAAATGAGAGTTTTAACATGATTGATTGTCACCTCCAGGCATCTCACATATAACTGAATTCATAAGGTATTGTCCTTATTCTGATATTTTAAGATAAAGAATGGTGAATAAAGAATAGCAAATTTCTTGTCTGTGGACAAATACGCAGCTTGACATTAAATCTGTATGAAACCAGTCATTGCACAAGTGCTACACAAATAAAGCTATATTCTCTGCTTGTTTGCAAATAGAAAGTTGCAAGACATGTGACACATGATCAAACCCAGCAGCAACCTAGCATTTAAGTGACTCTATTTTAGATTTGTAAATGCAGCAATAGTTGCCAAAAGTTGGAAACCAACCATAGTCAGTGTTTTTGTCAGCCTTAGGTCAGAAAAAATATATACAACCATATGTTTTAGCTTCAGGCCTACTGAATCCTGGGCCATACTCATCCATACGAAGTTAAACTTGCCAACATCCCCTCGTCATTTCTCCTGAATAAATGAGGTTTAGGAGCAATTACATCAATAAGGTTACAACATTCAGCAACAAAGTATGGGAGAGCAGAGACAGTCTAGACACCAAGTGCTACTCAGAAACGTTTTCCACTAGAAAAGCTTTATATGTAACCTTTGGAAAATGTAGGAGTTTGTGTTTTGCATGATCCAAACTCCTTACATCTTACTTACAGTAACACAGTAATAACTAAATTACTTGGGTTTGCTCTTTTCTTAAAACACAAATGTTCTACTATGTCATTTCAAAACATAGCAGTATTGACCTTTGTAAGCAGCCCTTCCTGCGTTGAAAACGATTTTGGATTTTGCTTTCTAGCACAATTGCTGTTGCACTACATAAAGTGACAACTTGTTATGCCTGGCTCAAGGGACATTATCTTCTTTTTTTTTTGGTGTTCTAATCCACCAGTGAATCACTGCTGCACTCCTGAAAGAAGAAATTAGGCAACAATTTCCTGTTTGTTCTACAGCTTTCAGTCACTGCATGGAATAAAAACACAAGAACAAAAAATGAGTAAGGAGAGAAAATTATATATTATACCACATTATATATGGAAATAATATATTTATAATTTTATACTGAACTGTATAGAGTTAGAATGAATAAGCTAATATAAACAAGATAAATTCATAATTTCAGACATATTAATATCAAAAGACTCACTATGGTCAACTGCAATAAAGGAAGCAAGTAGTCATTGCTATGTAGAATTATTACTTAAAATCATTTTCAATTAATTATTCTTGACAGCTTTATTCTCTTATGTGCAAAAATATACAAGCAAGCTCCATGATCTTTTTGGATACTAGATTCTTTTAGGATACTCAGAAACTTCAGATTTTTCTTACACCCTATTGTAGGTAAGGTGATCAGAACATCTCAGAAGCTTCTGCAAGGCACAGGATTGTTTGCTCCACCTTAGCCTTAGTGGAATGTGAGAAAATATGCTTCCTGAACTCTTGGGCATCCCAAAAAATGGCCCAACACCACCATATGTGAATTTAATCTAATTGGCTGCTTGACATATTCCTATTGGAAAACAGAAAAGTCTTCAGGCCAATAAATTCTTCCTCCATCCAATTCTTCTGATATGCTTTTAGGCCAGAGACAGTGTAAAGAACAGCAAAGACATGTATGACTGTACTACCTGTGAGAATGCTATTTTATATTGTCAGAACAACAGAAAAAAACGGCAGTAGGGGAATCAAATGCTGATGCAAGATGTTTTTTCACACTTTCCTTCATTAGCATGGCTTTTCAACTCCATGTTGGGAACTACAAAAACACCTCTCTCAGCAGCTGGCAGTTTCTACAGATGGGAGTTGCACAATTAGAAGTATTCATGGTGTTGAGCACGGATTTCAAGTAGACAAACCTCATCTAGAGCTTGGGCATAGAATGGTGATGATCTGTGAAAGACTTTATCTGTAAATGACTCCATCAGTATCTCAATCTCACAAGGACAGCTTTGAGATCACAGAGGAAGTAGTGGTGTACCGAGATTTCACTTGCCTTTCATGTCTGGAGTCAGTAAGATGAAGTCCGTGTTTCAAGCATCTTTGAAGAATGGCATGCTCCTCCTAGTGCCACTAGGGTACTACCCTGTAGGTAGGACTTGCTGGAGATTTGAAAAAACATCTTTTTGGCTAATCTGGGCTGAAAGGGTCTTCAGCTTCACTGTGTAAGGATTTTGATGTCAGAGAAGCAGCAAAGTCCTGTGTTCTTGCAATTCTCCAGACAGCAAGGAATGACAGAAGGTCAGAGAGGATCAGTGAATACAGAACATTGAAGAACCATGGCTGCTGAAGAGCAACACTTTTTTGCAGGTGCTCTGGTGCATGTGTTCTGCTCTAGATACTCACAAAGGAAAACGAGACAAGGGACTATCCATGGTTTCTGCTGAACAGTGATTATTGTATTACCCTCCTGAATCTGGCACCTGACCCAGTACTTAGTGAGTTACACCATGTCCCTGCTTTGCAGGTTTCTGATTTGCCATCCTTTTGATACCAGCAGAAAATGACCTCTGAATTCTGCTTCAGTCAACCTTGCTGTCTCACTTGAAAGCTTTACCAGCTACACTCTAATACACTTTTCAATCCATACTGATATTCTTTGGGATGAGATAACTTGACCTTTAGGAAACCCATCTACAGCTGAATGTGCAAGAAACAACAGCCTGAAATTGTATTGTCTTATCATTGTAATAAAGCCAAGCTCCAAAAAAGATATGTATGCATATCCCTTTTCTTTCAGTGGTGGCTGTAATTTCAGGTAAAAGGCAAGCAGGTGACTGATTCGTTTATAGGGAGCCATGAGAGCACATTGGAGGTGAATTTCAAGTGTGCTGTTTGTTACAGCTGTGAAATAATGCATGGGTTAAATGATTGGTCACAATGCCTGCAGCCCAGGTGTAGTCCTGTCTACCTTCTGGAGTTCAGAAAGACAGTTCAGGGTGAAAGAATAGAATGAGCATTCTGAGAAACATTCAGAAAGATAACCCATAAGACGTGGGAGTACTGAGTAGTGAAAACTGTAATTCTGCTTTGGAAAATTTTCAGTACTAATGATTAAAAGCAAACTGAGCATGCCTGGACCATCCAAGATTTCAGAGAGACTGCATAAAGCTAAATAAATGATGAGGGTCTCTTTACTGTGGTAAATACTCCAAGATTTTACAGTTACTGCTTGCAGGAAGACTACGAGTTACATGACTGCATTTATTAATAATCACTTCTATTTGAAGAACTTGCTGTCCTGGCAGAGGTTTTCCTGATCCACAATGCAATTTTCTGGAGCTGTAAAAAGTTCTTGCTCCCCCATCAGCTGTAATGTCTTTGGGTCTGTGCATATCCATCGTACTGACAGACTGAGCGTGGATATACGGATTGCTACCTTGGAATTTGAATATCTGATATACAACAGTCAGCCAATACTAGCTCAAGTCAGTGTTTTCTCCTTTGTGATTCTAGAAACTATCATGGGAATCAGGCAATTCATTGGAGAGACTGTTTTCCCTTTCACTGAAGGAAAAACCAAAGAAACCCATGACTTGGAACATAGGCTCCCTCCAGAGGAGAAATTCAAACATTTCTCTTAATCCCTCATAACATGTAGACCTGTCACAGGGGATTCCTATGAAGCATGGATTCTTTATAATTGGTCATGGACAACCTGCTCAGCAGTTCCTGATGTTGCAAATGGGAGAAATAAGAAGAATTTTCCAAATATGCTACAGATCATGATGAAGATGCAGTGTGTCACCCATTTTTCAAAACCATCTTTATGTAATTTGTTGAAGGTAGCATGTGAATTTTGCCCAAATAACCCTCCCAGGCACATAAAGAAAGGAACTAAAGAAAAGCAGCGAGGAAAGCACAAAAACTGAAGGAAGCATTTATGGTTATCCATGAACTTGCAATGGATTTCTACCATGACACTGGCACCTTGACTGTTTGTGTTTCTGCTGATAGCACAGCCTAAAAAATGTTGCCCAGACATACTAAGATAATGGGAATGAGTAAACGCATATCTGCCTGAAAAATTCTAGAATAATGACTTATAATATCAAGTAAAGTACAGATCTTTTGTCTGTCATCTAAAAACAACCGTGAACTAAACTTCTGGTAATGGGCTCATTTATCCTGCCCAGTTAAATTCCAATTTATCTTTCTAATTTGCACCTACAGCATCATAGAAGGACCAGTTTTTAAGGTTCAGCAAGTTGCTTTGAATTATTGAATGTGAAGCTGCCAAAGATTTTCTTACCAGATTCACAGTATGTTTGGCACAATTCTGCATTAATCATTGCCAGAAACAGCAGGTTAGAGAAATTAACTAAATTAATTAAAATCAATTTTTACAAACGAAAGATGACTTTTGATTCTGTTTCCTAATTTTTGTAAACTTTCGCATGTTGCTGGTCAACAATCAAATATTAATGTATTCTTTTCTCTCACACAAGAATGTGCACTTAGTTATACTCCCAGAATCCTACAAGAATAATGGATTTTCTCTGATTATTTGCTAAGAATTCTATAGTGTAATATCTGGGGCTTATATTCTGCCACGGATCATGTTTCTATAAATAATTCATGTGAAGAACCATGCCTACACCCAAGGGGGTGCTTGGTCAGGGAAGACTCCCCCTTGGTGTTGTAATCTGAAATTTCTCAAGCCTGCAGTATTTTAAGTACAGGAGAGAAGATGATCTAAAAAGAAATTCACCATCTCAAGCTTTATTTTGATTACACTTATACCATATAACAACTCTATGTTTTATGGTCAAAAGGCTTCAAATCAGTTGAAAAATATATCCAGCTTCCACAGAACAAAATAAAATCCTACTGATTTTGGACTTGTAATATGGGGCATGTTTTGATGCACAGGTGTTTTACGTACCTTCTAAGCAGATGCTGTTCTCAAATCTTTCATCCGCTTCTGAGGGACTGAAAAAATCTCAGCTTTACAGTGGAGCCGTTCCTCCACCTCTTAATGGTAGTTCTCTTTTTTTTGCTACCCACAACAAGCAGCCAAGACTTGCAATTGCAACCATGAAAAAAAGCTCTGGTTGTGAAATACTTTTGGGGACAGACACAGTCTTTCTCCCCCCCCCCCCCCTTTTAC